>VFFE01007023.1:0-15795 GCA_008921705.1 Burhinus oedicnemus
GTACATCATGCTCCCTCCCCCGGGAGTTGCTGGGGGGCAGAAATCCACAATTGCTGCTCAGGACGGGCTATGCAATCAATCCTCAGGTGGTGAGAGCAATCGTATTACCTCACTTATTTTGTATATTCTTTTACCATTGTTATTATTTTCTCTTCTGTTACAGTTCTATTAAACTGTCTTTATCTCAACCCACAAGTCTGGGTTTTTGGGGTTTTTTCTCACTCTTCTCCCCACCCTGTTGGGGGGGGCGGTGTGAGTGAACGGCTGCATGTTCCTAGTTGCCAGCTGGGGTTAAACCACGACACTTCCTGAAGGGAAAAAGAGAAAAAAAGAAAAAAAGAAAAAAAAAAAAAGGAAAAGGAGGGACTATTTAAAGTGAAGCTCCAAGGCTGAGTGTGAATATTTTGCTGTTATAGTAACAAGGTAAAGTCAGGTAAAGGATTTCAGCTCTTGCCAGCTTCTTTCATGAAAAACACAGGAGCAAAAAAGCTTAAACAGCCTTGTAAAATGTACCCTTTCAATTAGACATTAATGTTTCTACTGAAGCCACAAAACCAAGGAAGAGACGCTACTAAAAATATATTATCTCCCCTTCTCAAGCCCTGAGGGTACTCGGTCAAGGGAGCAGAGAGATGGCATGGGAGCCGGTGACGTCCAGGTCTGGTGAGGATGGTGGAGGCGCGCTTAGGAAGCTGCCCACGGGGATGGTGGGCAGCCAGATGGACTACATCTTCTCATGAGAGGACAGAGGACCACTGCAAAATGACACCCGTTCCAGAGAAGGTGAGTATGGAGTAGTTGTTCTCCCAACAAAGACCAGGGCCAAGCTCATAAAATGAGTCAGGATGCTTGAGACAAACTATAGGATTTTTTTTCCCCTTCACCAGCATAAAATTAAATTGTGCGATTTATCACTACTGGATATTAAGCCTCAAAATTTAAATGGATTAAAAAAGGGATTAGGGAAATTCATGCACGACAGATCTTGGTATTGAACATGGTAATCCAGATGCTTACTTCTGTCTTCATTGCTGGAAGCTGCCCGAATATGTTAGTGGAGAGGTTACTCACCGTTCCTTACCCTCCTTCCCTGGCATCTGCTGTTGGTCCACATCAGAGCAAGGATCCAGGCCTGGAACAACTTCTGCTCTCCATCAGCACAGCAGTCGGAATGTCAGCCTCAGGGCTTTTTTTTTACACTGACATTTAGGGGGAAGAGCATCTCATCAATTCAGGAGAAAAGGGAGGTTAAACCGAAGCCAGGTGTGCCCCATGAATACCCACCGAGCAAGCTGCTGTTGACTCCATCCCGGAGGTGACAGCATTTCAGGGCTGACACATCCCTAGATATGTCTTTCCCATTCCCCATAAATGCAGGGATAAATTAGAATTAATTAGTTACCAGCTAGATCTCCAGATGAAAGGTGCTATTCATAGTATGGCCTTGGAGTCCAAGGCTACAACGAATATGCGTATAGCACTGCAGGGTCCCTTCATCTAGGTCTCCTCTCCAGAGGAGCTGCAGTGTCTGATTTTTTCCCGTTTCAATAGATTAGTAACTAGTCTGACTCATTAAGCGTTTAGAAAAGACAGAGGCAGCTCTGGGTACAGCCAGTTCTCTTGTTTTTCAGCTCCCAACATTGTTACAGCGCCAAGTAGAAGGTTTAGCACCCACTGATTTTTAAATTTTTTTTTTTAATGTCTTTTTCTTCTTTTTCCCAAGCAGGGCTGGGAAAAAGAAATTAGATGAGTTTGTTTTTAAATTATAAATGCATGAGTTGCCGAAAGATAAAAATTTATTTGTAAACCATTCCTTTTCTGCAGCAGCACGTCAGGAGGGAGCACAGGGGACACCACGAGCTGTCACACAGTCATCCTTGTCAACGCCTGCAAAGTTTGCCTCAGTCCTTTGCCGAAATTTTGCCTTCCTCATAGCAGCCCGGGCTCTGCGTTTCAGGCAGGCAAGCAGAGACGCAGAAATGCTCCGTGCAGAGCCTGACAGCAGAGAGATTCCGATTTTTTCCTGCTCCCAGCTGGCACACAGGACGCCAGCAGTCTGCGGCTGGCGATGGGCCACCCCTTCTCGCCCTGCGCGCTGCAGAAGGCGTTCGCAGCCAACGCCAACGCAATAAAACCCCTGGTTTTGCAGGGCCTGCATTTCCCCGTGAGCGAGAAAGACCGCCCCACGCCAGCTGACAGCGAGCGGCTCTTGCTCCGAGACCATTTTCCCGGAGGGCAATTCCTCGTCCCCAGCAAGGTGTGTTCACCCGGGCTGGAGCCCCGGCAGCTGGGCTGGGCAGCAGAGAGCACAGCAGTGTTGGGGGGGCCAGGCTCTCCCGGCTGCTTTCAGAAAAAATCAGTAAGAAAAATTGGCTGTAAAGCTCACAGTCCACCCCCGGGGCTCTTTGGCGCTTAACTCATCAATGTCAGCGCCACGACAAATCCTGGAGGCCACCTCACAGCGAACACCTCCAGAGAAAACCAGTTAAAATAGCAGATCAGCAATACTGGGAGCGCCTCGCATGGAGATCTCTCGTCCACCAGCAGCCAGGGGAACGGTCTCGTAGCCATTAAAGCCAGCCCTGAGATTGCTGTGCACCAGGGAAGTCTGCTGCACCACGGAGACTCCTTCGTTTCTGTGTTGGAAGCTGATAACGAGCCGGGACAGCAGCGTTCTTAGAGCCCCAGAAGTTTGGAAAGATTTATTACCTGCTAGTGGCAGAAAATGAGCACGTTATTCAGCAATTTCTCATTAGCCAGTTATAAATCTGAGTTGGAGCTCTCGTGTCATTGAGTGTCCTTCGTTTTGTTCCAGAAAATAAATTTGGATGTTAGAGCAATATATATTGCTTCTTCCCACAGAAAAGAAGGACTGCTAACCCCAAGCAATCAAACGTAAATCAAAATAATCTGGCTGGCTTCAAAATAGCAAATTAAAATTTTAAGCAGTTACAGCTCAGTCATGGTTCTCCAAAACTACAGAGAACAGAACTTTAGCTTGCAAAAAAATATATAAATAAATAAATAAAACCAAAAAAACAGAACCCTGAAAAATTAAATTCTCCCACAATTGCATTGCTTCAGGACCTGCAGCTTTAATGAAAACACCACCAAATACTTACCTTCATAATTAACTACTAAAAGTTTTATTGGAAAAAAACCAAACAAAGAACAACAGCAAAAGAAACACTCTTATGCAACAAGACATGGAACCTGCATCATCTTCACTTCCCCATTCCTCAACAGCTATTAGAAGAAACATTAAAAACTTTCCGTAGTCCTTAACTTTCAGCTCCCATACCGGTGCTTGGGTGGGGGAGGTCGAAGCAAGCCAGATGAGTTTCATTCTCTTGGTTCACCCAAAGGGTGAGGCTCTTCAACGTGCTTTTTTAAGATCAAAGTCAGGCATTGCAGAGCACTGATGGGGACGTGGAGACTTCCCAGTCCCTACCCCGGGGGTCTGCGAGATGCTCCTCTGCTGCTCCAGCTCCACAAAAGCCTCCCAGGGAGGGGCAGACGGGAGAGCTGCGCTCACAGCTCCCCACCACGCTCGGGAAACCCTGACCTGGGTCCGGGCCACGTCGGATGCCCCACAGAACACGCAGTGGCCAAATCTAGACCTGCACTTCTCCCGGAGGAGAAACCCTCAAGCTTCAGGGTGGGAATGTCTCCAGTCTCGTGCTGTCATGGGAATGTGCTAATTACGTTACAATTAGTCTTCACTGAACACAGCCGAAGGAACCACTCCTGCCAGGGGAAGCGTAATCCTACCACGATCCGTTAAAGAGAACTGTTGGCTATTACTGTGCCACCCCTGTGTCAGGAGGGACGGAGAGGACAGCCCTGTCCCAGCTCCGTACCACGAGTCTGCCGCTTCCTCGTGGTAAAGAAAGGGCTCTTACGCTGGTTTGACAGCAACGGGCCGGGATAACAGGGGTTAACGCAACAGCCTAGAACCTGCTAGTTGTGACAGCCTGAGCTTTAAACTGCCTCCATCCACCTGGTGCACTCAGCCACGAAGGCAGAGCTAAAGTCCTAAGGTAGCAAGTAAAATCAAAGGAGTACCTGTGTGTGGTTGGAGAGGAACTCGTGTCGCGTAGGCTTAACGCAGCCTGAAAGTCAGAGGCAGAGGACAGGATGGGGCTGAGCAGGAGCACGAGCAGGAACACATTTCTAACCCTGCATCCAGCTATTCAAACTTAATTTAAACCAGGTTCTTTCAACAGCCGTGCACAGTAACACAATCCCCTCTAGAGGAAGGATGGAGAAGTGAGGCTCTTCACCAGCAGCGTCCCTCTGACCACAAGCTCCAAAGGTAGCATCTTCTGTGTTAGCTGGTGTGACAGCGTGCTCCCCACCCCGGGCACCAACCCGCCCTTCATCTCCCCTAACCCTGCCCAAGCGACGACCACCCGGGGTGGTCACAAGGGGTGCACGTAGCCGTGATGGCTGCACCCGGCGCAACGTGGTTTTGGGGAGACAGACAACACCACAACAGCCATGGGCTCACTTGGGCAGTGCCGGTTCTGTGGTCCATGTGCAAATGTGACTATAGGTCAATCATCTCACCCCCATAAATAGTGCATGGCCCAAGAGCCCTTGGAGCTCTCCTGAACAGCAGCGGCTGCACGCCAGGATCTCCCCTTGAGCAGGGACACCCTCAAGGTTACTTCTCGAGATCCAGAGATTCCTTGCCACAACAGATCCTTGGTAAGTGACTAATAGCATGCTGAACTTTGAAATCTTAGCTAAGTGATACAAAGGATTGATCGCACATATATAACCCTTTAGACATAAACCTTTGACCCAGTCTGGGACTAGGACTGGATCCAGCCACACCCAGACTCCTCTCGGAGAAGGAGTTCAGAAAGCCACGGGGTCCTTTCCAAACCTTGACTCAACGGGAGGGTCTCCCTGACAGCTCTGTCCGACCCTGTCCTCTGTGCAGTAAATAACCAAGTGTACCTTGCTATCGAATCTTGTTAAAACACCGTCGCATTTACTATCAAACTTTGTTAAATCCCTGTTTTATATCAATAAATGTACCGCTGCTGCTCTCTACGAGTGAAGTGCATCGCTCCAGCTGCGACAGCTGGTACATTGCCCCAGTCCTTCATCACAACCAGCACCAGAGAAGGTTTGCAGTGGGACTGATCCGGAGGAGTTTCAGCCCAAGGAACACACCCTGCAGAGCCTAGCTCACGTTAAGACTACACAAGCAAATGGACAACAGCCCAAGGAAGATTTACTGGTCCTGAGCTCGTGCCATGCAGCAACTAGTCACAGCACGAGCATTTCCCCCTGGCACTGAGATTCAGACATAATTCATCTGAACACATCAGCTTCAGTTTTCTTGCCGCACCTCCTGTTCCACTGGCAGCGGCGACCAAGCACGGCTGAGCCGTTTCTCCTCCGACACCTCGTGGGCTCTGGAAGGAGATGGGTCATGAATGGAGAAAGGCAGGTGATTTTCTGGGCTGCACCACTGGCAGAGCCCAAGGAGTCCGTGGCCTTTTACAGATGAAAAAAAGCCCTTCACAACCACCATCACAGCGAGGACAGGCATTTAACAGACATGGAGACAGGTAAGTCTATACTGCAGAGGTTTAATTTAACTAGCTTGGATATCACTAGCAGCCTAGGCTACACAAGAAGTATTCATTCCACTTCTCTGATATGCTTTGTACTCCATACCAAGTTCTATGACCAGCTTAGAGACAAACTTCTTGCCCTCACCAAGGTGTAAGAGCCTCACGAGTGGTTTTACATTCAGACTCTCTCTATTCTTCCCTGTACGGCAATAACACTGGGGAGCCTAAGCTGAATGGTTAAGCCTCGTCTAGGTAGACTAAATTTGCAATTCAAGCCCAGCGTATTGCACTGAGGCACACCCCAGAAGTGACAGCTGCTGGCTGGAGTCAGCAGGAAAATTGTGAACACAGAAATAGCAGTTCACTCTTGAACTGTAACAAGTTTCTATGCAATAACAGCACAAATTTCTGTAAAGAAGAAAATTCCTAGTTTGACCTTGATCAGAACAGCCTCTATATAGTCTGGCCCATCAATTTACACATTAACCATCCGTGCCAGCAGAGTAGGGGGGGGAAAAAAAAAAAAAAGGGTATATACAAGTGGGTTTTGCCATAGGTAGTCCAACACAGTTATATTTAAGGCAACTTGAGCAATCCACTGAAGAACTGCTGATATTAAGCAGTAGCACTTCAATCAGAAGTGGCGAAAATGTTTTTCATAGAGACACACTCCAGCCTCTCTGTGTTTCCTGGCAGAAGCTGATTTATCTATTGTAAAATTCAACAGCCTCGGCAAAGCTGAGCAGCCTCTCGGAGGGAGCACGCTTTGGCAGAGCTTGAAGGGAAAGACAAAAACCAGTTTACAAACTGCGACGAGCTGATAGCACTGGATTTTCCTGCTTGAGCAGCGATCACGATCCTGGTGAGGTACAACACGACTGTATTCTTGGCAGTCCTTCTAACCAGCCCTGCCAGACAGACTCTGTCTCTCCCCTTGTTCTCAGCGATTGCCAAGTGCAAGTAGGCTTCTCCTAGGAGGTCTTTTCAGCATTTATGTCATCTCTTCCATTTTTAGCCAGTTTAAACATTGCCATTGTGGCAGTGTCGGTGAAATCCAGCGATCGGCAGAGCATCATTTGACATGGTGAAGTTTCACCTCACCTAAAACACACATCAGCGACTCGCTCAGAGGAGGCGGGTAACCCCTCTTTTCCTGCGTTACTGATGAGATGCAGCTTCTTGCTGACAGAGCACAACCAGCTGGAGCCAAGACAGACAGGCAACGTGCCTTGGCCTCCTTGCAAATTAGTGACTTAACAGATGATGAATGATTGCACTGCACGTACGTCAGAGCTTTGGGTTTTACAGCTTCCCAAGAGGACAACCCAGCTCCACTTCACTTTCCTTACCGGACTTTCAGTTTTCACCAAGCGGCCGCATCCTGCAAACCTTTGTCAACGCAGCAGAGAGCTGAACTGCCTTCACCCTGGCCTGACGCCTGTTTTGTACTGGGGGACTGGTGTCCTGGTCTAAGCCTGTGGAGTTTGGGGAAGGTAATGGTGGTCAGCCAGCTTCCGAGAGAGCCAAAAGCATGTTGCAAGAGGCAGGGCACCCATCGATGAACCTACCGGAAAAGGTAGCGTGCAGGAGAAGGGAAACCAGGACACATCCCCGCTGCCTGCACTCAGCCACCTCAGAGGGCACAAGTGTTTGGTTCCTTAAAAATAAGTGAGCTGTGAACCCCAGGAAACCCAGGCAGTCATCTTCTGAGCCTGCATCTGCTATGAGAGCATACATAACAGCTATACAACGGTAAAACAGCCTAAACGGAACTTGCTCATGTTACTGGCATCACAGCACAGACGACAGCTTGTGAAGGGACAACGAAATGTTTACCCAGAAGCAAGCTGGACCTCCTAACTGTAGCAGCAATCTGTTCTCCCTCAAGTCAATGACTGATATCAATGACTCCACTTTTTCTATCAGCTTTTGCTGATTGTGCTCAGCTTGAAATTCAGAATAGGCATTATCGCCTTCCATGGTATTTTGTACGTTTCTAGGTCATTGGCCTCCATATGCTGTCAGAACAGAGGGCCAAAAGCCTCCCTCCAGAACCACCATATCCTGTTTACTTGAAGTAATCCCAGCTGAAAACTTTGCATCCAACACACAGAGCAGCCCTTAATGCAGGACGTTATGGCAAGAATCAGTACCAGCAGAATAGTACCAGTACCGTTACCCAACCCAAATGTCCACTTTTTTTGTGTAAAAAAATCAATACAGTTACTTCTACAAGGCAGGTAGGATTCAGTCCTTGCTGACCAGGAACATAATAAAAGATACTTTAAATCTACATAAAGCTCATCTGGAATACTCACATGGCTGTTTGGCTAATGAAGGAAACTGGAATCTGAATGTGAAGCATCACCACCAGCTGGAGGATTCAGAGGAATCTCGCTTCTTGGAAAGAAACACTGCTTTAAAAAAAGTTACCTTTCCTCCTGTGATAAGTGCCTTTGTAGACAAGCTAATAAAAAAGTCTGAGTACATAAATCTATTTGCAACCACTTTAATTTCTATTTTATAGTTCTCTTTAAATAAAGGAGGCAACCAATGTTGTCTTAAAACTGTTCCTAATTCAAATAGATCTTAAATTAGCATTTAAAGTTAGGCTATGAAACTCCAATGAAATATGAAGATGAAACAGCTGGTTTTGGCTCTGTCATCAATACTGGCAGCTTCCTTTCTCCCTCAGTGAAGAACATGCATGACACCAGCACATCAGGACATACAGTCATGCTGTTAATGCCAGTTACTCTCCTCCAGCAAGGCAATTTCACACTCACATTGTAACAATGCTTTCCTACTTTCTTAATTACAAAACAACCCGTTTTGAGTTTACTCTGTGATGCTAACCATACTAACTCTCTTCATTCAAAAGGCCACACAAGCTATACTAATGCACATGGGGTAAAAATTTACTGAAATCTCCTGAAAAAGGGCTAAACACCATTCTGCTCCATATCTCTTTGCTTTATTATAATGCTCTTTAAAAGATGACACTGCAGTTCAAGTCCAGTACCACTCTACAGAACAATGAATTGTGTTCACTGAAATTGCCATTCCTGTGAACTTCACAAAAAACACATCAGGAAAATTAAAGATACAGTACTCCATACTGACCAAGATTCTGCTGGCATGAAAATGAAAGAGGGCTCTATAACTAGAGGTCACAAAGCCATTACAATCAAACTCTCATAATGGACATCGAAATGTTCCTTCATTTCTGTTTAAATCACTGATTGCTGATAAGCCTTTCTTAACAGGGTTACTGAAATTTAATATTGCCCAAGTAAGGTGAGAACTGAAATACCTTCGCAGACTGCTATTCTCCAAGAGGATCACTGTATCTTTAACTGTATCCTGGATTAAACAACAAAGGTTTTACCTACACTTGTTAAATTATTGCACAGCTCATCACACTGATAAATACATTATGAACCCATGGAATGTTACACAGTATGGCCTGGAAAATAAAAGCAGCAGCATTATCCATGAGGTCTCAACCATGAGGGAGAGCTGGCCAAGCACTTCTTGAAATGTTATAATTATTAACAGGTTTCAAGACACACATGAAACATTTTAATATAATCCCTAACTCCTAGGATTATGTTCCTGGTTCAGGAATATTCTCTAAGACTTTCACTCTTTTGCAAGTGGCGCTTAGTTTGAATGTCCTGAAGTTTTTCTTATTTCAGACTAACTGTAGGAATCCAGCTGCTCTGTATTTTCCAAAGTTGAAGCCATACAAAGGAATAAACCACTTTGAAACACTAGGAAATTTAAACCAAACATTGCAATGTCCAATTGTTGCAGTAGTCATTTCATCTTCTGTGCTCTCTCCTGGCAATTTGCTTGTATGACTTAAAATTATTAATACATGGTGTGGGATTGAAAGGAAAGTGGAGCCCTGTTCATCCACCAAACAGGTAAAGCACACAGTGACACTAAACCCTCATGCTCACTCAGATTCAATGGCCGTATCTTCACTTACTCAGGCGGCCTCAGCTCCAGCAAGGCTGCACTCCATGCATCTATTTACAGTGCTCACGATCAGGCCAAAAAAGGAGAAATTGGGGAGAGGATGGGAGAAAACAAAAAGGTCTAATTCATAAACACTCGCTCCACACATGCACCTTGATTGCATACACTCCACCAAACTTCAGAAACTTCCCTAAAATCCAATAAAAGAGAGGCTTTGCAAAAGAAAATGCCCTCATTTCATCCTCTCCTCTGGAAGACACAGTAAAACGTTCAGATTCAGACAAGTCATAAAAAAAAATAAATACTGATTTGCCTGTCACACTGAAACCAGTTGGTATACTAGTTTTGTGGCTGCAGTTACACTTTCTGCCGTTATACTGATTTTTAGTATCTTCCATTACCACCTTTTTGGCAGTTGTAGCATTTTGTTGCCTCTCCACAGCACGACAAAAAGAGAGATGGCAACTGTTCTTTCACTGCCTCCTCAACTGGAATTAAAATCGTTACTCGAAGCTTCTGCCTGAGCAGGGACCTGGCTGTTCAGTTCAATTTAGAACGTAAAGTCTGAAGAGATACAAAACTAAAACCAGAAGAACAAACAAACGGCTCATGCCAATTGTAGCTGCAACTGATATAGAAATAAACCAGTTTTCTCCTCAGCAAACCACACAGCTGAGGGGAATGTATGCCTACACATGGTTGAATGGACTGAAATAAAGCTTACCCTGCTATGAGTTATTTCAGGAGGTTTATGAAAGAGAAACTGTAATAAATTTGTACACAGGAAGCTGAATCAGCTTCACATCACTCCAGACAGACACCAGCAGTCAGACAGTGCAACCCATCGGATGCATTTTGCCATCACCGCTACTGCAACACTTCACAGAGACTAACCGTTAGTCAAGGACTGGGCAGTGCCACTTCACATACATTACACAGCACCGCCTTCAAAGTACATGCATTACAGTTTCGTACTGGGCAGCAGACAAATGACACGTAGGCAACAGAGGTGTATGCATAAAAATACAAAGTTACGTTTGACATGCAATTTAGCTATGACAAAGGTATATTTGGAACGGGAGAAAAAGCAGAACAAAATCCTTGTTTTACAGTCAGGCTGTAAACGTCTGCCAACGGTACCACCAGCAGCATTGTAAACCGAGATCTCTCGTGCCTTCAGCACTTCCAAAGCGTCAGCGTGTCAGCAAGAACGCCTCGGGCACCTCGCATGGCTCAGCCTAGAGTAGTGCTTGGGTCGTGAGCAGCACCGGGTCCTGCTGCACGAGCTTCAGAGACCACGCTATCAGGAGAAGCGAGGGGAAAAAAAGAAATACCAACTCTGCGGGACAGGGCTAGAGAAGACTAGAAAAATATTTTGTTCACCATCTGAAAGATCCTACTAATAGAAATACAGAATCAGGCTATAAATAGAGCTACTGCTACTAAGACTTTAAGCCTTTATAAAATCTGCTACTTTTGAGGCAATTCATGATTTTCCTTGCTTTTTAACCTCTTGATATTACTAAAAACTCAAAAACCTCTGTGAAAAGAAAAAGAAATGAAGCCTTTTTTAAAGTAACTTTGACAACTTAGGTTGGTTGCTCGCTTGAACAAATCAATAATTTCAGAAAGAAAAGGCTTTTTAGGTATGTATTAAGATTTACAGGGTCCACAGCGAAGCACACTGTGCTGGTAGTAAAGCAGACTACACAACATCATCATGATTTCAAGTTTTCAAGTGAGCTGATTGTTTTCGGGCTGCGTGTACATTTACAACCCACTCCCAAATATAAAATGGGATATATAGGACACCTGTGTAGTTAAAGTCACAATTCTTCTGTAGAAGTTATGGCTTCTGTCATGCAAAGCAATTTGTTGGATCAAAACTGAGACGTAAGTGAATCTTCTATTCCATTCGTTAATGCTGATAAGGAGTTTCTAAAGTTTCCAAAATAGTGTTTCTTTAACATGATCCAGGAAGAAAATGTAGAGAAATACATGACAGATACAGTTCGACATATTAAAGATCAATTTGGAAAACATCTGCTTAATTTAAATTTACTATTAAATCCAGACAGCTACTCATCTTGAAAGGGGCTAGCTGCCAGCCTCTCTCTTCAATGTTCTCATATTTTCCACCCGTTTTTTCTTACTGGGATCTTTCTTATAAATCTGTTTCACTGCCAAGTTGCCAAACAGATGTCCAAAAGGCCATAAGCAACAGAAAGTTTTCATTTTTATCAGAATAGATAAAGCAGATGGGTAGAAGGAAGAAAGACAGAAAAACCAGACTCTATAAAATACTCAAACTGGGGGAAGGGCATAGGTAAGGAAGGAAAACACCACAGCTTTGCATTTTCTCTGTAGAGGAGAGCTGCACCGTGCAAACTCTTAACCCACTGAGCAAGAAGGGCAAGTGAGCTACTCTGCGTATCCCTTGATAGCTCAGGTCAAAACTATGAGTTCACACAAATAATTATGTAGCCCGAGATTCCTTATTAATTCTAAGGGGAGAAAATAATTTTTAAAAGACTAAAAAAAATCTCATGAAGTTTAAAAACAAAGCTCCAATAAAAAATATCTTAAAGACCATCTTGAATTGCCAGACTTAATACGGTCAGAGCAATCCATAAGGCATTTGAACTAGGTCTATTCAACAGCAGTTTGCTTATTTAATGGCTATCTTTTCAAGACACACCCTGTCCTTTGTTTGCATTAAACACCTCAGGTCATCTCAAATTGTATGAGGACTGGATGAATACCTATTAACCTACACATGCAAGGTTGTGCCATGAAAAGTGTGCTTGTGCCAATTTATTTTTTTTCCTTTGAACATTCGTGTTATGAAAGTCACTGTACCCAGCTTCAATAGTGCAAGGAGAATACAGTTATTACTACCCTTAAAAAGGGAGAGACACCTTTATGTAATAAAAGATTCAGATGCTACTTTTTTTCCTAAACCGGGACAGAAGAAAGGAGAATGAATGGGAAGCACAAAAGTAACAGATCATTAAGGCCAACCAAGATACTCCAGTTGCATGTAAAACTTCCTCCCCTCAATCAGCCAGCATAGCCTCCCTTTCCTAGCTGTGCAAAACAGGGTTAACAGAGTTCTACCAGTTCTGGTTATCCCACCCATCATCAGCTGAAGATGCCTTTTTTGTTGCCTTAGGAGGTTTTTTGGTCTTGCTCTCCCCTCCTGCGTTTTCCCAGTTGGTCTCCCAATTTTCCCAACTGTCACTGTTACTGTTCTTGTTGTTGGAGACTGTTCCTGAGCCCCACACGTCCCAGCTATCGGAGCTCTTCTTCTCTGTGGAATTGTCCACATAGGTCCAGCTCTCACTGCTTGGAGATTTATGAGCTTTTGGTGGATCTGAGTTGCCAAAGGTCTCCCAGAAGCTTTGATCTACAGCATTGTTCTGGTAGCCCTCCCCTCCACTGTTCTGGTAGCTGTCTCCCTCAGCTGGTCTTTTATGGGAGGGGGGAGAAAAAAAAAAAAAAAGTAGAAATAAATTAGTTATGACAAACATAAAAATAAATGACCACAAAGAAAACGATAATGCTAGTGCCCTTTGTTTAAACAAAAACTGAGGATGAAGGCAGAAGAACCAAATACATTTCTCCAAATTGC
The DNA here is from genome assembly GCA_008921705.1 of Burhinus oedicnemus. Taxonomy (NCBI): domain Eukaryota; kingdom Metazoa; phylum Chordata; class Aves; order Charadriiformes; family Burhinidae; genus Burhinus; species Burhinus oedicnemus. Next base: position 13,207 of record VFFE01007023.1, read on the forward strand.
ATAAGGTTATATTCTAATTCATGGATTTTTGTTAACAGCCTTAAGTGCTAATAGGCCCAAGGTAGGGGACATGGGGTGGATACACATTTACAAAAAAATTAAAACCAAGGTGCCATGCACTATTTTGTTCTCAGTTTAACAACTGTCATAAACAGTTAGATTGAATTCTTCCTGTATTACATACAGGAGGAATACTAGCAAAGACAAGAATAATTTCTTCATATTTAAAAATTACCTGCTACTACTGTACTGCAAAGGACATACAGGAGATAAAATTATGTGCTTAAAGAGACACAGAAAGTACTAACAAAAAAATACCTTTCCGAATTATCATCTGGTTTGCCAGAAAAAAAAGTGGTGACATCTCGCCATCCCTTACTTCCAACTCCCTGAACCTAGAGGAAAAAAAAAAGACACTCCATTCATCTGGACTGAACCAACACCTCTTCCAAGTCCAACAGCAAAAGCCACAACACATTTCTCCACTTGTTCAGATAAAGAGAACATATTTCTATCAGAAAAGTTCACTCACAACCCTTAATATTTTTGATGGGCAGTTCTGTGGTTGATGTAAAGAACATATATTTGACAGCACCATGCTGCTGGAAGATGTGAAAAGTAGGTCAAGTTCAAGCTTTTTCACCCATCATTGTCAATAACAGCTTTTGAATTCTCTCCTAGACTTCCTTGACAAAAACACTGGAATTACTCCTTACATAACATTAAACTTACTGAAAGCACTGATGTTTTGATGTTACGATTCATGTAACCAGTATTTATATTTCTACTGTTCTACAAAACTACTTTCACCCCATTTCATCACTGCTTATGTAAAAGAGGCCAAAAATTGAGTTCCAGGATAAACATGACTGCTAGAAGAATCCTTTGGGGGTTATTATAACGAACTGGTATTGTATTAGAAACAAATTCTGAAGTGACACCCATGGAAGTCACTATTCTAAGTCACAGATACTGAGGATGAATCCCAGAATTCAGACTTAAAGTTGCCAGGCTCTAAACAGCTGGTACATCACAGAGCTACCAGTGTTGACTTTCACAGTGCTAGAAAGACAGACCCTCCTAGGTAACACCGTACAAGTTATCAAAATAGGTATTAGATCGTGCAGGACTTCTGTACTTAGCAGCTGTAGAGAGCACTTACCACATTACCAAGCAACGATAGCAAAAGAAGAAAAAGAAAAAAGGTACAGAGTATTAGTAAGTTTAACCAGACAAATGTAATGTAAGCTGTCTCCATATTCTCTAGCAGACATTTTCTTGTGGCGTTTGGGACACCGGCTGTCTTCTAGCTCTACATCGTGTCCTTGGTTAAAACTGTTATGGGGACTACATCATACCTGTATGCATTTTTAACACCCCAACAGAAGTACTGCATCCTGAAAATTACACTTTCAAAATTTCTGTATTCAACACAACGCAGCTTTAGTCTCTGCTTGTGGTTTTGTTTCACTACAAGCTTTTCATAAGAATATGGAGACTGGCTTACTGTTCGGCCTCCTTAAAGACAGGCAGGCCATTTCATACCTTGCTGGCCCACTGTGATACCCCCACGGTGACCTCCTCAAATATTTTCCCCTCTTTCACCTACACAAATCAAAGTATTGGTAATTAGTCATAAGACAAAGTATTATTGAAACCTTAAGACAAGCTTACTTGTGCTTAACAGCTAAGAACAAAAAGTGTAAAAAAAAAAAAAAATTTAAAGAAAATCACTAACAAAAACTGACAGTTGAGAAGTAACTCCTTCATCCAGAGTCTGCCCAGTAAAACAAGTTGGGAGGAAAACCCACCATACGTGAATGGATAAAAAACAGAAATAAACTTTATCATGTCTGTGGTTCTCCTTGCATACAGTGAATGGAGAAACAGATAAGAGTTTTTTTCCTTTGTAGATCATCACCACATAATGGCAAGCTGTGCTGCAGAATCTTTTAAACATGGTGCTACTAATGCAAGGTTAATATCCACGTCTACCAGTGCCTTTTATCAATTCGATTTCCATTAAAGTGTGGATGTTTTGGTGACATGCTACCTTTTGGGCAGGCTTCCGTACAAAGGCTGTAAATATTAGAATCTTCTTCTGATCACCCCTTCTATCTAATTTGACTGTGCCACATATTTAGGTTGAGGGAATGTCTTCTAAAAAAAAAAAAAAAAAGCAGCAAAAAATACTTTTGCCTATCCTTTTGAAGTCTCTTCATTAATTGCCCTTCTTGTCCTGTGCTGACAGACTGAAAGATAATTATGTCACCAATTGCAAAAAAGGCAAAGTGATGTGTCTTGTAGTTTTAGTGCTAAGCAGAGTCTTAAGGGACTCAAGACAAACCTAAACTGCAATTACATCTGTTCTTTACAGAACGAGTTGGATAGTGTAGTCGGTGTGAATTCTACAGAAAACACTCCTGATATGTAACAGCAGAAAATAACGTCTATATGTAAACGTAGCATGTGTGGGAAAATCCAATCAGACGCAGTGGAAGGAAAATTAGTTTCCTCACTAGGAAAAATAGGCATGCAAATATGCAGTCTCACTATAATAAAATTGCACTGTAGTATGTATCTGTGGTC
>VFFE01007024.1:4682-67977 GCA_008921705.1 Burhinus oedicnemus
CCTTCCCTTCCCTTCCCTTCCCTTCCCTTCCCTTCCCTTCCCTTCCCTTCCCTTCCCTTCCCTCTTTCTTCTTAATGCTCTTTGACTGTTAGTTTGCTTCAAGGAGAGCCCTGGGGCCTCCCTGGGCCGGGCACAGGTTTCCCGATGCTCTTCCTCCTCACCCCACGGCTTTCCTCACCGCCAGGCCCCAGCCCATGGCATCCCCATCTCAGAGCCGGAGCCCGGCAGGGGCAGCTGAGCCCTGGGACACCCCGGCCCTGGAACAATTTCCCACCTCTTGAAAAGAGTGTGCAGGTTTTGTTAGCACGGGGGTGATTTTGACCGCCATGTACTTCAGCTGGCCTGATCGCTTCTACAGATGGGTGAGAGCTGTACTAAAGCAGCTAATCAATAGTTAGCTGGATGAAGAAAAAGCAAATTTTGAAAAAAAGACTCTCAAGGTATTTACTGCTACACAATATTGACAAAGACCCACTGGGAAGCTAAATCTGCCAATCAAACTAATTGGATTTAGCAGCAAATGATGGATTGAAGATGTATGAAAATAACCATCAGTGTGACTGAAAAATGAAATGCCAAGTAAATTTACAATAGCAGTCATATCTAGTATATCAGCTTCCTGTCTGCCTAACCTGTGGCAGAGAGGATAAATCATAAATCTTGGGCTCTCCTGACAAGATAGAAACATTGACCACGTGTAGTCTGCAGGTCTTGCTTTGAATAAATGTAATTTCTGACATAATTTTTGGTAAAAACTGCAAAATTGTGTATGCCAGAATTAGGTTTGTAGCCAATACTTGTTCTTGTCATAGAAAGCATATCACATAAAATTATGTTAAAGTGCTCTGTCAATCAAATAACATTTTTTTGTAATATCTCAGAATTTTTTGAGTTTCTGCTGCTCCTTCACCATGCTGTTGCATATTTAAATGTGTCCAGAGCAAAGGAATATCTTAGTATCATTATGAAGCTGATTTTATTTAAAACATTATCAATTTTAATGTGGCAATCATTACACATTTTTATGTTGAGTTTCTTGTAGAGGTTCATTAGAGCAGCCCTGATTGTTACACTCTCTTTTCATTTTTATTAGAAAACTGAAATGAGAGATATAATTGTGTCTTTGAAAAAGAAACTGTAGTTCAACAATTGTTGAAGAGTTAGTCTAAAACAAGCCTTTCGGTTCATTCTTTTTATATACAAGCCAGTAGGCCCTGATTTCTTAGTAACAGTTTTGGATCAGTACAGGTACCGCAAGACATTTTTCCTGAGTTTCCAGCACAATGTTATGTGTTAGACTAATCTAGCTTTTAGTTCCTATTTTTTCCATCAGCATTCTTTGATTTTTTACAATGCAATAAGAAGACTCTCAGAGTTTGACTTACTAATCTAGTACAACTAAGTAGTTCAAGCAAGAATTCCAGGTATATATTTGCTGGCTCTGAAAGTCCCAGTTTTCATTAGGTTAATATTTCTTTTACTTTGTTTTTCAAGATCTGCTGTATTCCATTGCAAAAGAAACTTCCCAAATGGCTGGCAGAACACTGAGCTGTTCACTGAACTGTCATACCACAAAATGTTTCTGAATAAAAATATTGTTTCTTACCAGACAACTCTTAAAATTGACTTTCATAGCTCTGCTGAGAACGCAACATGTTAATTTTCACTAAAGTAAATGATTTTTTGAAATGGTTACGTACCCGTTAGCAACTCAAGGTTGCAGAATGTTTTTATTACTTTTTTTACATTATCCTTGATAATATATTCAAGGAGTTATTGTTATGTATATATTGCATATAAATCATGTTTTCTCACAGAAAAGCAATCAAGAATCACCTATACTATCATGTAGCCAAAGTTAGTACTATATGGATGCTGTATAGCAGATATATACCATTTCATAGGCAAGCTTAGGAAGTGTGGGTTGGATGAATGGATGGTGGGGTGGATTGAAAACTGGCTGGCAGATAGAGCCCAGAGGGTTGTGATTAGTGGCACAGAGTCTAGTTGGAGGTCTGTGACAAGTGGTGTTCCCCAGGGGTCAGTGCTGGGTCCAGTCCTGTTCAACAGATTCATCAATGACGTGGATGAAGGGGTAGAGGGTACCATCAGCAAGTTTGCTGATGACACCAAACTGGGAGGGGTGGCTGACACACCGGAAGGCCGTGCTGCCATTCAGCGAGACCTGGACAAGCTGGAGAGTTGGGCAGAGAGAAACCTCATGGAGTTCAACAAGGCCAAGTGTAAGGTCCTGCACCTGGGGAGGAATAACCCCCTGCACCAGTCCAGGTTAGGGGTTGACCTGCTGGAAAGCAGCTCTGTGGAAAGGGACCTGGGAGTCCTGGTGGACGACAGGATGACCATGAGCCAGCAATGTGCCCTTGTGGCCAAGAAGGTCATCCTGGGGTGCACCAAGAGGAGTGTGGCAAGCAGGTTGTGGGAGGTTTTCCTCCCCCTCTACTCTGCCCTGGTGAGGCTGCACCTAGAGTACTGTGTCCAGTTCTGGGCTCCCCAGTTCAAGAAGGACAGGCAGCTGCTGGAGAGGGTACAGCAGAGGGCTACAAAGATGCTTAGGGGACTGGAACATCCTTCTTATCAGGAAAGGCTGAGGGACTTGAGTCTTTTTAGTCTGGAGAAGACTGAGAGGGGATTTACCAATGCTTATAAATATTTAAAGGGAGGGTGCCAGGAGGATGGCACCAGTCTTTTTGCAGTGGTGCCCAGTGACAGGACAAGAGGTAATGGGCACAAACTTGAACATAGGAAGTTCCATCTGAACATGAGGAGGAACTTCTTTCCTTTGAGGGTGGCAGAGCACTGGAACAGGCTGCCCAGAGAGGTGGTGGAGTCTCTGACTCTGGAGACATTCAAAACCCAGCTGGACGCCATCCTGTGGAACCTGCTGTAGGTGACCCTGCTCTGGCAGGGGGGTTGGACTAGATGATCTCCAGAGGTCCCTTCCAACCCCAGTGATTCTGTGATTCTGTGATTCTTTGATTCTGTGATATACACTATATATAGTATATGCACAGGTGCATACTATATTCTACTATATATAGCATGCATCTATATTATGCATACTATAGTATGCATATAGTATGTATCTATACATATAGTATATACTGTATATATAGTGTATATATATTTCATATATATAGTATATAAATACTGGTGTGTTATTTAGTACATACACGTTATTTAGTATGCACACAATATATATACACTGTATGCATGTATATACATTCTACTTGAATAACCATTTGTGTTTCCTTCTTTTCCTGAGACTAGGAAGAGATAGAAGCAACCAAACTGAATCAAACCAAACCAACAGCAAAAATGCCAGCAGTAAACCATACCTACTGTCAAGAGCTACCGGGTAACTCCAGTTTGGACTTTCGTGTGTGGCTTTACACTTACAAAGCAACAGCACTGTAAGTGATGACATTGTGACGGTGGTAATATATTTAGTGAAACACTGATTATAATGTGTACATAGTATTTGAACATTGAGATTTATATAGTAGTTACTGACTATATCACCAACTGACAGCAAATTAAATGCTGGGAGGAAGAGAAAAACATTTGAGACGCTGCTCTTGAATTTAGTTCCTTATGGTGCTGTTTCAAATCTAGTGGCACTCTGATGGCACCAGAATGGTGAGCTGTGATTGCCTGTGTCAGACCTACATTTCTCTTAATGGATATGAAAGCAGTAATGACAGTAATGAATGCTTCAAGAAAATAATTCTAGCCTATAGGCTAGGTTGTCACCAGAATTACTGCCAGGTCAGCTGCTGCTGTGTAAGGTGTCAGGATAGTCAAACATCAGAGGCAGCCAAAAAGAAGCAGCTATTGCACTTGTCTCTGCTCTTCTACTTCTCCACATGCTCTGAAAGAATTTAAGAACATGTTCTACTCGTCTTGGAATGAGTTCATCTACATTTTTCTTGTCATGCATCAGAGAATTTTTCCTTGACTTGAATGGTCAGCTTTTGGAACCGCAACAAGATCAGAAAGAGAGACAGTAAACTGCAGGCAAATGTGCTTTATATTTAGTGAGACAGATGGTCTCAATTACCGTATCTTGTTTCTTGAGCCCTATATTCTTCACTTAGCCTGTTAGACACTTTGTATATTTCTAATGAGAAATTTCTAATGAGATTTTAGATTTTATTTCGAGGAATTTTTTCTGAAAGCTTTGTTTTAATAGAAGACTTTAAATGATTTGTATAGGAAGAAAGCCAATATGAAACAAAGGCATTTTCCCTCACAAGAAGTGGAAAATCTGTATGTGAAACAATCCAGTATGCTACTGAAGAAGGTTTAAACTTGAGTTAAAACAGATTCTTCTTACTCTATAGACAAACAGCTTGAGATTTTGACTAACACCTGAATGTAGCAGGGTCAGATCCTGGTAAGAAAATGAATTTTCCCTCTAGACACTTCAAAGTTCTGTAGCAATTGAGAAGCTCTGATTGATTACAGAACAATAGCTTCACTAATGGCTTCAGAAAAGGTATTTCCAAGCTTCATTTGTGTGTATGCGTCTGTATTTTGTATAGCACTGTTTTTGCCAAAGCGTTTTGAATGAGTCTAGCTCACAAAGAATTACATTAGCATTGCATTTATTAGCATTAGATTGTATGCCATTAATATAACAGCTCAAAATAATAGTACCAGTGCCTGGATATGATGCTGCTCTATTCCAGTGCAAAATGAAGCCAGTTGCGATTTGCAAGTGCGTATGTGGTATCACGGTTCTTCCAGTTCTAAATCATTTAACATTGCCTCATTTAGAAAAGTAAAGCATTTTGTGTATCATTTAAATATAGAGTTATTACTATAGAATTATAATTTTCAAATAACAAGAAGAAATGTAATAGTACCTTCATGAGGTGATGTAATTAGGGAAGTCTGTTATCAGAAAATGTTATGCAAAAGTTATCGAAGATTTGTTTAAAACCAATTCATAGATCAACTTGCAAAAGTAACATATTTCTGACTGTGACTTCATTTTTGGCCTCATTTATTTTATTAGCTGAAAACTAATGTAATTTCTTGGCTACTACAGTTTCTTTCAATGGAATACATTGAACGTAAAGTATCATAAAACCTGGGTTTTTTTTTCTGGTCGTATTTTACGGCTTATCACTCCTTTTTCTTCTTGTGTTTTTCTTTTCAGTCATGAACAATGATGCACCTAACTTCATCAAAGGGAACAGAAAGGAAGATACTTCTGCTTGTTAATTTTACAACAGAAAGAGCATACTAGTGGCATGAAAGAGATCTCTTACTGAATAAGTATTTCAGAAATTTTTAATGACAGAAACTCACACCAAATGTTCATAAAAATATTTGCAATGTTCTATCATTAATAATCACATCTTTTTTTTGAAAAGTCTCTTCTGAAATCCCACATCTCTTTTCTTATTTACATCATTAGGGGTTGAATGCTGCTGTATTTCCCAGTGTGCCAGATGGTTGGAGAAATGAAGATACAATCACCTCTCTTGAAATTTACATAAAAATGAATGTGTAAACTGAGATCAAATTAAAATCAAGGGAAAAAAACCTCACAATGACCTTCATGAAAACATGGAAAAAGGAGAGATAAAGTGAAAAGAAACGGCAAGTGATGTAAGGGGAACTGTAGATTTCCTAGTGTTTAAATTATGACAATTCAAGAATTCTTCTATTTTTATTTGTGGTGTTGTAAAATTTGCTGTTTCTTGGGAAGGTATAGAGCACAGCCTGATATGCAACTGTGGGCTTATTACTGAGATACAGCCCTTCAGTTAAAAAAATTAATGAAATGGGTATTCTGTTTCTTTTGTTTCCGTTTGTTATTAAGCTATGGTTCTGACCTTCCCCAAATTTATTGTAATGCAAGTTTCACAGAACTTGTCTGCATTTTGAATTAATTGCATAGAATAATTTGGAAGGATGCAAGGCACCAAACTGGAGTTCTGCTCTATTATAGTTTAGTAGTATTCAATATTTAATAGCTTCTGCTTTTCAGAAGTTCTCTTCAGAGGATGAAGATGAGAGCTCAGGGAATCAAATAGAATATAGAAGCTCCCGGCTTCAAGCCACACAGTCAGAAAAATCCACTAACTATAATTACTAGTAGTTGTTATTGCTGAGCATTTGAGGACTTTTCATGAGATGATCAAAATAGTAACTAAAGGCCAAATCTGAATGAATACTTATTATTACTGCTGTTATTACATAATTAAATATGGAAAGTATGGCCGGTTGTTTACAACTCAAAGACAATATTTGAGTCTAGAAAACATGCTTTGAAGCCAAGTAACTTTTTTTCAATTCTTTGCATTTTATTGATGATCAAACGTAGTGCAACTATTCATATCTCAAGATTGGTTGTCTGAATTGAGAGGACCAGGACTCCTTATGGATCTGATACGTATTTGCTTGTGGTATATAAAACATGAATCTAAAGCAGGTCTCAGCTTAACCAGTTTTTCCTTGAAAAAAAAATCTCTTCTGCTTTTCACCACACTATTAGATGATGTTCTGAATGGACTGCCGAGATCTGCGGTGAAGGTAGCTTGCTAAAGGTTAAGTTGCTTCTGCTGTGCTGTATTTTGCACATGGATAAAATGAGAAGGCAGCAGCTTCCAGTCAATCAGTGTTTGATGTAATAGCAACACTTTCAAAAGTTCAGTTTAACTGTTGCAAACTTTCACTTGAAATATGACATTTTCGTGCCACCTTTTAGAAAGCTCGTAGCAACTGTTGAAGACAGTAGGAAAATTACCGGTATGTAATTTTAAAGCCTCAGCTTATTTGACAGCTCCATACTTCAGGATTCATTTTTTTTTTTCCCCCCTGTAGACAGCACACTGTCTGTGAATTCACTAGTTCTAGACCTGACACTTATTCATTGCACTGCTCTTCTTCAATTATGTATTTGGCAATTGCTCACGCTCAGCCTTGAAAAGGGGAGACATTGTGTGAGAGCAAATAAATGTAAGCTAGGAAATGAAGGTTATCTTTTATGGCTTTTAAAATACATTTAGTGGAATCTTCATCTTCCCACTGGACAGCCAACATCTCATTCGGAGCAAAAAAGTCCCCAAAATGCTACATTTCCCATTTGAAGCATCATTGAAGGGAAGCAGAAATGGGGCATAACAGTTACCTCAACAGTGGCCCATCAGGACTAAATTTGACTCTCAGAGAGGCCACTATATATATTTCAGAAAAATGCCAAATGGCAAGAGTGGCAAAAGGAACTATTATTAATGTACTCATAGTTCTCCTTTACTATTTTCTGAGGCTGGTTTCTGCCTACAAGCATGATGTGTATTTTTTTTCAAATTTAAGGTTGTTGACTAATAAAAGGGATTATTTGCTAGTAAAATAAATGGCCAATATATGTTTTTCATATGGAAAAAACACATAATCTATAAAATTTTCTGAGAATTAATAGACACAATATACTAGAGGATTACTGTTTATTATTTCTATTAGTATTGTCTTCAGTCTCATTAAATCTTCCTTAGCTTTTTTCCTTAGAAAGCAAAAAGTAAGTACACTAAAATGAACATTAAGAAGCTTCAATTGCTAATGACCATAATATATTCTAATCGGCATCTCCAGGAACACATCTGACCAACTTTGAGATGCTGAAGAAAGTCAGTTCTCCTGGGGACTCTCTAAGTTGAAAGGGAAAAAGTAAAGGAATTTCAGCAGAAGTCTGTCATGAGTATTACCAACTTGGTAACTGTTATGAAGTATATGCTTAACTGAAAAATAAACAATATACCTGCAAAATAAGAAAGGAAAATTTCTGAAGGATAATCATGTATAGTCTTCACTCAACCTTTCTACCCTGCTTACCTGTTAGAATTACCTCACAGTTTTCTTGTCAGTGATCTCCATCAGTTGTTAAAACATGCAGGAGCTGTAACTTATTCAGTAACTCAGGTGATTTGTGTTTTTAACCAAATCTGTTTTCTCACCTCCCTGGCAGCAGTTTCACAGGCTGGCTTGGGGAGTACCTACTATTATACGCTGGGGCTTTTCCCAGGAACCAGGGCAAGTGAGATGATAAACATACCTTACTACGCTGCTCAAGAAGTGGGAAGCTTCCATGTATGGAAAAGAGGACAGAGAGCTGAGAAAGGTAACATCTTCTCAACAAGAGTCCCTGGAGAATAGGTGTTATGATTTTTTCTTACACATTAGAATTAGCTTACTAGTCTGTTGCTATTTTCTAGCTAAGCTGCTTGAATACAATATTGATTTGTTGAAGGTCAATTTCATTATTGCTCAATTTATCTTTAAAACAAATACTATTTTTGAGAGTACTTGAATTCTTTAATTGATCTTATGTTCTTCTTGACTTCTTCTCTTGCCCGATGTCTTTAACATGTGAATTTTTTTCTTTTGGGAGTTATTTCACAATGTGGAAGAAGATAAAAGTTAAGCAGTTGAATGTCTATTTGACGTGTAAGCTCAAATGCTAAATCCTCTGCTATCAGTGGTAAGCAGTTAGGCTCACAAGTGAGTCAGAAGCATAGTTAAATGGGATTCCAGCCAGCCAAATAGAATTACTTATTGAAGTAGTTACTCAAATAGAGGAGTAAGTATCAAGCGCTGGACCATAATGAAGAGCATCAGGATAAACTTCTGACTGGGTAATAAGTTTTCAGAAATTATTTATTCTTTCTCAATGGACTTCTATACATTTTCCAGCCTGGACTGATTTGTATGAGACATCTTTCATAAAAATAAAAGTGGAAAGATGTGATCTCATTTGCTTTTGATCATTCCTTAAAGTGTACTGAATACATACTCATAATGAGGCAGTTCATCATTCTTGAAACTATACAATGCCTATCTGTGCGCTTAAAAATAAAGAAAAATGTGTATTACAGTTGCTGGTACAATCAAGAAGAGTGTGAAAACCACATTGACCAACATCAACTATTCATCCATCATTGAGCTTCCCTATATCTAGCATTGACAAAACCCAGGACAGCAACACTTAAAAAAGAAAATCCAATTTAACAGCTGGAACATCCTACTTCAGTTTTGCTATCACCTTTTTAATTTCAGATGTACCTTTATTTTGAGTCATTCAAAATCAAATAGTCCTTTTACTCCCCATGATGGACCTTGTGGTCCTAACTATTCCTATCTTTTCCCTTCTCTGGTTCAAACTATTGCCCAGTTTTTATTCTGCTTTAAATTTTCCTTAATAATTTGACTTTTCTTCCTCTGCCTCTTAATATACCACTGTTTTCCTGTTCAAAAAAATTATTATACAATTACCCTGCTTCTCCTTGCTCTTCATCCTTTTTTCCATCAAGAGTATATTGAACACATTGCCAGTTTGCTTTCCTGAACTTGGTGTTCTGCATGCTTTGCAAGTCTGCTTTTCACAGACTTTGCCTCCCTGCCCTCAGTAACATTATTCTCATAATGGCCATTATTTCTCTCTTCTATGTTTCCTGTCCTTGATTATTCCTCTACCTTGTCCAAATCCTCTCTCTAACTCTTTTGTCGATGTGGAATATATGATCCTACACTCATTTGCTGTCCTTTGGTAGCTGCAATTGTAATTTAATTGTATCATTTGTTAGCGGTTCTCCAGAGTTCTCCTCTCACTGGTATGTCACTATCCTGTCTCTGGTAACACAAATTTGATCTCCTGTCTTCAAGGCAAAGAAATTATCCGCAAGACACTGGTTATTTTGCAGAAAAATAGCATCTACTTTATTTTGCTTTTACTGAAAGACTTACCTTCATCAAAGACATATATTTATAAAGATTGTTCTGTATTCTGAAGAAAAAAACCAAACAACCTTTAGACAGAGGCTGATTAACAGAGCATTTCAGGTAATATTACTGTACCGAGTCTTGTTAGTATGGAGTTAATTTTCGTCATAGCAGCCTGTATGCTGCTGTGTTTTAGATTTGTGACCAAACCAGTGTTGATAACAGAGGGATGTTTTAGCTGTTGCTGAACAGTGCTTGCACAGTGTCAAGGCTTTTTCTATTTCTTATGCTGCCCCACGAGTGAGTAGTCTGGGGGTGCACAAGAAGCTGGGAGGGGACAAAGCTGGGTCAGCTGACCTCAGCTGACCAGAGGGATAACCCATACCAGAGGACATCATGCTCAGCAATAAAACTGGGCAGAGGGAAGTGTAGTTTTTCCAAGGTAGCTGTTGCTTGGAGACTGGCGTTTGTCTATGGGTGGGAGGTGATGCGTGATTGCCTTTGCATCACTTGGGGTTTTGTTTTCGTTTTTTCTCCTTCCCTTGACTTATTAAACTGTCTTTATATTGATCCATGAGTTTTTCTTCTTTTTGCCCTTCTGATTCTCTCTGCCATCCTGCTGTGATGGAGTGAACAAATGACTGGGTGGGGGTGCTCAGCTGCTGGCTGGGGTCAACCTACCACAGTCCTTTTTGGCACCCACAGTGGGGCATGAGGGGTTCATGATAACAATAGATTTTATCAGAGTGCGCTAGACTGAATTTAAAGTTGTTATACCTATTTAGCTGTTACTTGGCAAGTTGTTACTTGCTGTTGCTGGTGGCGGTGTTGACTTGTTTGTTTTGATACTGGTTTGTTCCCTCACCGGCTCTGTGGTGTGCTCCCTTTCTTGCTGTACATCAGACTTCAGGGCTTGTTGATGGCTTCTGCAGCTTGCTATGCCATTTATCACTTTGTTTTGTTTTGCCTGGGAGAGCTTTGATAAAAGCACTGGCCTTAAGCCTAATCTGGTATTTGGACCCTGCATTGCTGCTGTCCCAGTACTCCGAGAACCATCTCGTGGAGACAATCAACAATTACACCTTTCTACTCTTTTCCTCTGGGAGACACTTTGTGAGGAAATGGGGAATGGCACCTCCCCCTTGTCCTTCTCTGGTGTAGATGTTTTCTGCCATGTTACAATGGGTATTCAGCTTCTTGAACATCCCAGAATGCTCTTATTGGTGTGTCTCGTGAATCTGATTTTGGCTTTTTGTAAGGTTAACCAATTGATTGGGAATGCCACACAAACAGTTGAGTCATGAGTGGCAAGGTGCTTGGGAGAATTTTGGTGGGTACCTAGAATGATTTTCACCTCCAACAGCCTGGTACTTCACACCTGAACAGGCCCCCAGTCCTGCTGAAGTGACACAGCATTTGACAAAAGAATGCCTTGCCTAATGCTAAAGAGACACAATTTCTGGCACTGTGCTGGGTCCTGGCCTATGCTTACTGAGCCTCTGTTCAGCACCCGCAAGGTAGCTGGCGAAGGGACTTCTGGTTTGCAATTATGGGAGTCAGATAATGAATGCTCTGACAGGAATAGAAGGGTTCTGCCTCTGACCAAGCGGAAGAAATGGACAACCAGGTTTATTGGACTATGTGGATTCAACAGCGCAACAGCCTCACATGATTATAAGGCTTTGGTGGACACCAGCGCACAGTGTATCCTAATGCCATCAGGGTAAAAGGCGGCAGAAATGTCTGTATTTTCGGAGTGACAGAGGGATCCATTGGGATCCTGTTGAGTTGACTGTGTTGGAGGCTGAGTTGAGCCTAATAGGGAATGAGTGGCAAAAGTATCCTATTGTGACTGGCCCAGAAGCTCTGTGTATCCTTGGTGTAGACTACCTCAGGAGAAGGTACTCCAAACACCCAAAAAGCTAGCAGTGGGCTTTTGGTGTAGCTGTTGTGGGTGTAGATTGAACAGTGGTCTGTCGTGCCTGGCATCTCAGAGGATACTTCTGCTGTGGTGTTGCTAGTTGTCAAAAATCAGCAGGTGCTGATTGCTACCATGATGGTGCACCAGCAGCAGTATTGCAACAACCAAGACTCCTTGGTTCCAGATGGTTGGAACTGTCTGGGAAAGACTGTGGGTTACTCCTTCCCCAGAAAAAAAAGCAAACTAATGAGATTGCACTAACTCAGGAACCTGTGTGCACTAATGCAGAAGATTGGGGAAATCCTAGGTGTACCTTAAGGAGATTTATCCTTGGATGAAAATAACCCATGATTTGAGTTGCATGATGTCATAATTGTATGACGCCATAGTTGTATGTCAAAAATACCACAGCAGGAGCTACCCAAAACAATGGAGGATGAACCTCATAAGGAGCCAGGCAAGTGCAGCAGTGATCCAACCTGAGCTGATTTTGAAACCCAACAATCCAACACAACACACCATACGTCCTGCCCTGAATGATCATTGCAGCAGATAGAGCACAAGTCATGGACTAAATGAACTGAACGGACATTTGAATGGGGATGGCCAGTAGGCTGAGATAAAGTTATCAATGCATGTCAAAGGACAGGGAAGGGGGCAGTGGCAGTTGGTGAGAATTCATTGAATACTGTAGGATGTGAGCATGATGCAAATGGTATAGAATAAGAAGGGGTGGAGATTTTACCTGGAGTTAGTTTTCTTCATAGCAGCCTATATGGTGCTATGTTTTAGATCTGTGACCAAAACAGCATTGATAACACACCAATGTTTTTAGCTGTTGCTGAACAGTGCTTGCACAGCATCAAGGCCTTCTCTGGTGGGGGTAGTTTTTCCAAGGTACCTATTGCTCAGACTGATTGGACATCAGTCTGCTCATGGGATGCGGTGAGTGACTGCCTTTGCATCACTTGAGGTCTTTTTGGTTTTGTTCTTTCCTTGACTGGGAAAAAAACCTGTCTTTATTTTCACCCCTGGGTTTTTCTTGCTTTTAGCCTTCTGATTCTTTCCCTCATCCCACTGAGAGGGGGCAGTGAATGAGTGACTGGGTGGGGTCTTAGCTGCCATCTGGAGTCAACCCACATGAATTATGAACAGCTGAAAACCAAACCTCAGAAAGGAAGCTGTTGTCTAGTACTTTCTGTAATAGGAGATGTGTCATTATACATCATAATTACCTGTGTTGTTACTTCTTTTCCAGGTAGCCCATCCCACCTAGACTGTGAAAACAATGGGACCAAAATTAAATTTTTGTTTTGTGGATTACTATCGAGATCAATTTTGTCATGTATAAGCTAACAAAAATAATTCCAGACAAAATTCATACTGCTAAAGAGGATGGTATTTAAAAGTGTATTAAGGAATTAAAAAATTTAGATTACAAACAAGCACTGAAAGACATTTCAAATAAATGCTCTACTTCAGGTCAAATCAGCCTTTATCTTTCCTAATAGATCTTGTAATTATGGGCTTTTTGTTCTGTGGGTGAGCTGCCTGAAAGAAGTTCTTTCCAAGTAAACAGACTTGGTCATTTATCTTGGGAGGTGTTGGGGGGGTGTTACAATATTCAGCATATTATGAGGTACATATTTCCACAGGGATGCCAGTCCAAAAGACCCATATTGAAACTCATCAGAGGCAAAGTCCTAAGAAAGATAATTAATGTATTTTTTTAAAGCAACGCAAAATATATATTTCTTTTCTCCTCATGGAATAAAGCAAAATATTTCAACTGAAGTTCAATTAATGAGGTATAAACTTGTTCTTATTTTCCTGATACAATCCTTTTGATGAGTAAAACTGGATTTTTCAACATATTTTTTAATTGTCATAAATGGGTTTTTCTATGACAAGGTATTACTAATGCAAAACTCTAAGCAAACCTTTATTCAAATCTCTGACTATCATGACATGGAAAACTTCAACTTTTTAAAGAACAGAACTGCTCATTTTTTAGATAAGAAAATAAGAGCCTTACATTACAATTTAAATTAAGTTATATTTTTATAATTTTCAATTAAACTTTACACTCCTAAATAATTTTTCCTGTGTACATATTTTTTTTTAGATTAGAATTAAATTCGGGATAGTGACATTCAGTAATTAAAACCACTCCATGTTAGATGACATTATTGCTTATATTAGAGAATTTTATCTCAAATGGAAAATGTTAGCAAATGCTTCATTGCAGAATTCACACCCCTGCTGTTGGGGTTAAACACAACAAAATTTTACTGAGTTCAATTAGCTTTTATGGACAGAATGTAGCAGCTTTTGTGATGTTCTTGTACCAGTTTCTATAATTTCTCTATCTAAACTACACTAAAAGCTAACAATAAAATAGGAGAGTGTTTCTTTCTTGTTCCCATTTTGCCTCTAATTTCTATTTGAATTCATTGGGGTACTCTTTGATCAGTTGTCTGTGCTTTTTACAATAGTAGCATCTGGGATTCTTTGATCTTGCCAAATTGTTTTTATTCTTTATAGTACTCTTTAAAACAATAATTAAAAAAGAGAAGCAGACCTTACAACCTTTTTAAAAAAAAAAGAGTTATCTTTGAATAATGATAGCAAGAGTTGCTCATGACTTCCTCCCTGATATTCACTGGTAGGGTTTTATACAAGATTTCTTACCCCATCTTGTGAAGAAAGGTAACTCTGCTTTCCTCATTTTATAAATAGCGTCGTAGCCATGTCCTAAAGGTCCATGGTTGCCTGCAAGCTTACTTTTGGAGAAACTTTTTGTTTTGAAGAGGCTTGTTCCCCTTCTCACAAGCTCGGAGCCTCCATTCACAAGCATTCATCTCTATCTGGAAATGCTGTAAAGAGCCCTTTCACCTTGGAAAAGGCCACTCATAGAAAATAAGGCAGGGGTATCGTGCTGAAAGCTTGTTGGCAGAAGGGCAGTAGCCATAGTTAAGGTGGTGACTGGGCTACTAGTGTCAGCAGATTTGTCACTTGTTAGTACTGTGTATTCTCTGAATTCCTATGGCACATAGGAAAGCGCATTGTATATTCATACTGGGGGGCGATAATCTGTAGCCAAAGAGAACACTTTCAACTAGAGGCAACATCTAAACTTTTACAGGCAAGACAGAGTTATTTTAAAATTTGCTCCACATGGAGAATATGTAGATACTCGTATGACTTATACTTTCAGAAGATTCAGAAATATATTTTATATCATCATTCTCTGACAATTTCCTGTCTACTTGTTATATATGCGAAACTACTATCCCGTTCGTGTTTTCATTTGCTCTGGCTAAACACTGTTACAGTTTTCTTCCCCTCTTCAGCAATGATGGACTTCACAGCTAAAAGGAAAATTAGCAGCAGCTACAAGATCATTTAGAAACTATGTGGAAGCCATTTTTTTTTTTTAACTTAGTAGCAGGAACAATTTTTTTCTCAATCTTCTTTCATTAGTCTGATAACAGTTTGAAACACTTACTCCTCTTAAACAATGTAATGTTGGCTTGCTCAGAATCCCAGTGTGCATAAAAAACCAAACCTGTTCTTGACTGTTTTTTCCCAAGACTTATAATAAAAACAAAACAGAAAACAGTCTAGAAGTTTATGTTATAGTCCACAGGCTTAAGTTATGGTGCAGTCTGAACTGAAAGAAACATTTAAAGCTCTTTTAAAAAAAAAAAAAAAGGATGATACTCATCAGTAGCCAAATACTACTATGTTTTAAAAAAGGAGAAATTCTCAAAGCTTGCATGACTGCAAACCCTAATTATACTGAAACATAGGATATGTTTTAAATGTGTTTCATGAAACACTAGTTACTTCAGACTGAATACAGTACTGGAGCATGCCTGAGCATTTCCAGTAACTTCTTTAGAAAAGAAATGTGAGAATTATCAAGAAAACTGTGGTTCCTGTTTATCACTGGCATTTAGGGGATGGTCTATGACAGTAAGAATTGCCTGAGCGACTAGGAGGCTGCAAAAGAAGAAAACTAGTTATGACCGCAGGGGGCAAAGGAAGCAATGTCTGAAAGCTGTGAAGAAACTTGCTGCTATAAAGCAGAATTTACTACACTCTGATGACGTTTATTCTACCTCGTTATTTCTAGAGGGCTCCTTCTAAGGTCATTCTTTTATTGTGACAGGCTTTGTGCAAACAGCAAGGCGCACAGAACAGCTTAAATACTTTCTCATTTAAATAGATAACAAAAGCAACAAAGATGATAATTTTGCCAAGTTCACAGAGCAGGCCAGGGCACTGGGCAGAGCCTCTCTTCTCCAACTGCTTTACAGCTGCCCGACACTTTCTAGGCATAATGTATCAACATTTTGTTTAAGCACAGGGGTTTGTTAGTTTGTTTTGCTTTCTTTCTTACTCATCTAGGCACCTATGCCATCACGAACACTTTTGTTGGAAGAAACATTGTCATTTCCTTATCTGGTGAGTCATAGCACAGGTTGACCTGTGAGAAGCAGTCTCAACTGCACTGAATCTATTCTTCCTTGTTGTAAAATGGATGAAATGAAGAAATATCAGAGGCCATGTTTCAATCCAGGACAACATCATAAAATGTTCTAGGCAATTCTCTATTAAGCAGAAAACAGTTTCTATGCTAGCACATCTCCAGGAAACATAAGCAGATCCATCTTCAGCCATAGGGCTGATCTAAGCCACAGGTTTCCCAGCCACAGTGTTTTGAACATTCTTAGTACGCTTGAAGGTAGGACAAAGGGAGGCCTGGCAGCAGTGGTAGCAATATCACCCACATCTTGGTACTTTTATATGTGTTGCACGGAGTAACTCCATGTTTGGAGTTACTGTGCTTCAGCAACACCTGCTTCTTATACTTGTGTGAAATAAAACTGTGTAGATGAATGGTACCGGCAGCAGGACCCCCATTTCCGTCTAAGGATATAGGAGCTGAGCTAAAGGCTCAAATACCCCAAGATCATGGGGCTGTAAGGTAGATTGCCTTAAGCGAGTGAGGTGAAGGAAGTCCATGTAATTGTACTGAGATGCTAAAGGAGTACAGTTTACACATGGATGGGCAAAGAAAATGGGCCTGGATTAGGAATCCAAAAGTGGAAGACAAATGAGAATATACTGAGCTGGGCAAATGCAAGGCAGAAGTCAGTGGTGACTAAGATGTGCATCCATCCTTGCCCAAAGCCATCCTCCAAAACCTTTAATCTCATCTCTCCTAATAACAAATAGCTAAGAAAACCACAAGCATTGTTGCTTCTCTGGTTCTGCTCCACATAGGGAATGAAAAATTCTGAAAGCTATTATCTGGTTAGCTTGCGTGGTATGGGCTTCACATTTGCAGGTGACCTGTGTGAATGGCAAGAAAATGTCACAATGGCGGTTTTGTTTGCTTCTTTTTACCAGACTTAGTAAATAATGCCCGTGCATACACAAACATGCACACACACACTCTCAAGTCAGTCCAAAGGAAATTATTGTTACTGCAGACCTAAATTAAAATATGAGGAAATTCTGGAATGTATACTACTGTAGAAATTTCATTCACACTCCCTACATGTAAACATTACATACAGCAATAAATAGTGTGCAATCATAAAACTAAAGGTTATATCATAATGTTGAGGTACTCATAAGGGAGCAGAATTAAAGTTTCATGGACAGTCTTCTTTCAGACACATATAGACAAAGAATACTTTGCCATTACAATCCTCATAATTTATATTTTTGTTCTGTAATGTATTATGTATTAGTAAAGCAACTGCAACATCACGTTCTTTTGATAAAACTGCTTGTAAAATATGAATTATATTGAAAAAATACTTTGAATTTTTTATTTCCCAACTGCACAATTTTTAAAGTTCTTTTCAGTTGTTTTTTTTTTTAGTATTTTTGAGTCATCAAGATATTAAAGATTGGCTTTAATAGCGTAACTTTTTGGACTAAGCCATGACAGCTGGAGAAAATTACAAACCACTTTCATGTTACAGTATATTTTGGATGTGACAATGACAATAATGTCAGCATATTCTGCTGATAATAATAAGCAAATATAATAAGGGTAAATGTTGCTATTTAGGCATTTCTATTGACCAGACCGTTGTATCCACTCATTGGAAGCTCTCTAATATGTCTGAAATCTATAATTCCTGACCTGCCATGTGCTGAACAAATATTTCTTAAGTAAAGTAACAAACCTTCCTGTCTTGCAGCATACATACTGCACTTGAATTTAAGTCTACCTTCTCATAGTTTTTCCTCATGCATCACTTACTCTCCCTCCACTGACAAAAGGATAGCATTTAGCTCTTCCTGCACCTCTGTTCCTCCATCTCTACCTTTTCCAAAATGCTGGAATGACATCTGGAGCATCTGCTCTTTTCTTGTTCTTTGATATCAGCAGCAACAAAAATGAAACTTACCTCCAGAGTGGCAAGAATTGAAAAGTAATTACTTGCGCACAAAATTAAATTAAATTTTATTTCTTGTTTTAGAAGTATAATTTCATGTTGTTTGCTGCTATTTTTCTCCACTGTTGGATAATTATAGATGACTTTTTCACTACTCATAGAAACGTAGAATCATCTAGGTTGGAAGGGACCTTTAAGGTCATTGAGTGCATCTATCAACCTAACACTGCCAAAACCACCACTAAACCATGTCCCTAAGTGTCACATCTACATGTCTTTTGAATACCTCCAAGGGTGATGATTCCACCACTTCCCTGGGCAGCCTGTTCCAATGTTTGGTAACCCCTTCTGTGAAGAAATTTTTCCTAACATCCATCCTAAACCTCCCCTGGTGCAACTTGAGGCCGTTTCCTCCTGTCCTATCACTTGTTACTTGGGAGAACAGATCGACCCCCACCTCTCTACAACCTCCTTTCAGGTAGTGTAGAGAGCGATAAGGTCTCCCCTCAGCCTCTTTTTCCCCAGACTAAACAACCCCAGTTCCCTCAGACGCTCCTCACAGGACTTGTGCTCTAGACCCTTCACCAGCCTCATTGCCCTTTTCTGGACACACTCCAGCACCTCTATGTCTTTCTTGGAGTGAGGGTCCGAAAACTGAACGCAGGATTTGAGGTGGGGCCTCACCAGGGCTGAGTACAGGGGGACTATCACCGCCCTAGTTCTGCTCACCACACTATTCCGGATACCAGCCAGGATACTGTTGACCTTCTTGGCCACCTGGGCACACTGCTGGCTCATATTCAGCTGGCTGTCAACCAACACCTCCAGGTCTTTTTCTGCCGGGCAGCTTTCCAGCCACTCTTCTCTAAGCCTGTAGTGTTGCATGGGGTTGTTGTGACCCAAGTGCAGGACCTGGCACTTGGCCTTGTTGAACCTCATACCGTTGGCCTCAGCCCATCAATCCAGCCTGTCCAGATCCCTCTGTAGGGCCTTCCTACCCTCAAGCAGGTCAACACTCCTGCCCAACTTGGTGTCATCTGCAAACTTATGGAGGGTGCACTCGATCCCCTTGTCCAGGTCATTGATAAAGATACTAAACAGAACCGGCCCCAATACCAAGCCCTGGGGAACACCACTTGTGACCAGCCACCAACTGGATTTAAGTCCATTCACCATCACTCCTTGGGCCCGGCCTTCCAACCAGTTTTTTACCCGGTACAGCATATACCCATCCAAGCCTTGAGCAGCCAGTTTTCCCAGACGAATGCTGTGGGAAATGGTGTCGAAGGCTTTATTAAAGTCTAGGTAAACAACAACCACAGCCTTTCCCTCATCCACTAAGTGGGTCACCTTGTCACAGAAGGAGATCAGGTTTGTCAAGCAGGACCCGCCTTTCATGAACCCATGCTGACTGGGCCTGATCACCTATACATGCCACGTAATGGCACTCAGGATGATCTGCTCCATAACCTTCCCCTGCACTAAGGTCAGACTGACAGGCCTGTAGTTCCCCGGATCCTCCTTCCGACCCCACTCAGTTGCCTACTTCTAATTTTAGATAGATGTTGGTTGGTTACAAGTAGAGTTAATAAAAATCTTCTTTAGAAAGGAATAAAAGTCTGGTATGACATAATAGTTGATAATGTCAACTGCAAATTTCTTTATAGTCAATGTAGTTCATCTGTCCAATCAGGCTGTAGCAGTCCACAGTAATGTGGTTTGTCTTTCACAAGACCCAAACGATGTATGATGGTAAAGCACATTCATTATCAATAAAGTGTGAAGAAATTAAGGCTGAAGCACAGAAAGCTAGACTTCAGAGTCATGTCAGCAAGACAATTTAATTAAGAAAGGAACATAAATTAAGACCAAGGCACCTAAAAGCTGAAAATTCAGCTCATGCTGAAAGCAACGAACTGATGTTTCCTGCTATATTTAAGTACCCTATTCTCCCTTGATGCCTTCTATCATTATTAGAGCACAGATGGTGAAAACACGTACTGTTCAAATTTACTGTGTTCATTCATAAGGGTGTTAGTTAAGAAAATAGTGTTAGTCTAAACATTATAGCTCCATTTATTCTCTTTTTCATAACTTTTTTTCATTTTTCAATACTAAAATAAATAAAACTGGATTTGCAGTTACCAAAATGTTCCATACACTTTCTAATGATGGAAAGTATATGATGGCTGGTTTGCAGACATTGCAGTCTATTACAGAACAAGGTAATTAAAATTACAAACTTTAAAAACACATGTAATTTCCTCAATGATTCTTAATGCCCTCTCTAGAGTCATTACAGCCATTGTGTAAGTATCTTATTACAGAGTTATTAGACGTGATCTTTACTTGATCATCTCAAATTACTCTTCACTGACAAGTCAAGTTTGCTCTTGCAAGGTTCCCTCACTGAAAACGTTTGGTGACTCACTGATTTCACAGATGCTAATAGCTACAAAAGAGACTCCTGGTCCAAGTTAACAACATGAGTACAGTATCTTTTTCTTAATCATTTAGGAGATAGATAGGTGCTAGATTAATAAATACTGCAACTATATTAAATGACAGATCTAAAAAGACAACTTGAAATAATAAAATATAATTATATCTTACTTTTATGAAAGAAACTGGAAGAGCAGCTGGAGACAAAGAAAAATTACATCCCATAATAGCAATGAACAAAGGTTCTGAAACCAGGCTTTTCAGCCTGTGCTTGGCATACCATGGACAGATTTTCTTAAGTGCTTAGTACCAACAGAAAGCACTATTTGTATTTAAATATAAACTGGAATTAACTAAAGGCACCTGTATTTGGAATTTGCATTATAATAATCTTTTTCTAAGTCTATATTTTGCTAGGTAGCAGACAAGTTTTTAACGCATGTTACGTTCTGCTGAACTTACTGCCTCATTCTCTCCCTGGTTTATGTGTGTGTCTGTGTACTCGTGCACGCGTGTATCACAATCAGCTTTCTTCTTCTGCCTATTCCTCAGTTTCACCTCCTGCAAACTGATAAGCTATTAATTGGAAAGCATTAACTTAGGTTTTAATTCATTTATAGTCTTTCTATTTCTACACTAAATACTGACAAATACTTTGATACTTATTCAGCTTTTGTGTTCCCCTTCAGAATTTTTGTTGGTTTTCCCCTTCAAACTGAATAAGGTGATTTTGTTTTTTTTTAATCAGATCTTGCCTACTCTTCTCTTTTTATGTGTTCTTTTCATACGCTGTCCAATTTACATAGCTGCTATATAATTTTTGCAGTCTTTTACAACCAATAAAGACTTTGTAGAGGTTTTCTAATCAAAACAAGAGAAGTTCAAAAGACACAGCTAATAGGGCCTGAGTTCTCATTTAATCTTTGCTGTCAGTCATACCATCTACTTTCCCTTTACCATACTGTAAACACACTGAAACCCAGTCCTGGGCATATGCTAACTGGCTGCGGAAACCTAATGGTGCACAACTCATTTTGAATTTGAATCAGTTTACCTATTCCATCCTTTCTCCAGTATTTGTATAATAATATTTATCTGTAAGACAGTCTCTAAACACAAGGACGTGTGGTCCATCTAGTCCAGTACTATATCCCCAACAGTGTCTAGTAAGAGCAGCTGGTCTAGGACGAGTACAGAATAGGGCAAACTTACCGTCACACTTCCGAGTGTACTCTTCCAGCTTGCAGCTTGTAGCTGAGCCAGCTGTGGTTCTTCATGTTGATGAGTACCTCTCTTCTGAGAATTTTTTCAAAGGCTTTTGGTATGCAAATCTTCCTAACATTCAAGACATCAGGGGCAAGGTGTTCCACAATTTACTTCTGTGAAGTGTGAAAAATTTCTTTTGTCTTTAGTGGATCTCCAATGTAATTTTGTTTGCTTCTCCAGTTTCAGTATTATAAAAACAGTTTGTATTAAATACGCAACAACTGCATAGCTGCTTTCTCCTACTCAGCCACATTTTTATGATTCTCCCTTGTATCTCCCACAAATATAATTTCTCCGAATTGTAGAGTTCTTAACTAGTAAGTTGCCCCTTGCTCCATCTCTTTAGCCCTTCTCTATATATTTTCTGACTCTATTGTCTCTATTTTCTTGTATACCAGATGCGGTCACATCACAGATTTTTGCAGCAGCTTAATGATATTTTTATTTTTTTCCTCAGAGCTTTCTCAATAATCTTATATGTCTTTAGAATACTGAGAAATTAATGCAGGCCAAATGTAGATTTGCTGTAAACCAAACAGAGCTCTGAATTCGGCTTGCTGCATGTATAAAATATAGCATAGTCTAATTTGTAGTATATAACATAAAATATATAGTTTAGGAAATGACATTTTGAATTTTAGGCACAAACCATATATCAGGGCTACTGACTATTTTCGTGGTTCACTTGTGACAAACTTAGTCACGTTCATCTTTTCAGACTACTTTTGATATTCTGGAAAATAAAATGGCAAACCCATGAGGTGCAGAGAAGTGCACCTGCAGTAACAGAGAGATATTGATTAATTACGTGAAGCAGATCAATGAGGAGTTAGCACCCACTCACGGATATTTGTTACAGTGAAATTCAGATTTACCTGGGCTATGTGGCAAACCAGCTCAGTGTTGGCAAATGTATGTAAATAAATCCATTTCAGCAGAAGTGCTGGCTCACAGACACAACACACTATATTATGTCAACAGCATCAGCACCACATTTTTCATTGTTTCCCACATTCTTCTGTAATGGGTGCCTTATTTACTTGGAAGTGTAAGGAAGATGAGCTGCCAAATTATATTTGCAACTCTTACCACAATTTATCAAGAAGGAGACTCGGACCATGGAAAGCTCCACAGATTTTCCTTCAGATGCACCATGCTTTGTAGATAGACTGCAGCTTTATCATTCAAATAACCCTGAGGACTGGTGGTTTTGATAAATAGAAGCTTTGTTCTGTATTGTCTGTGGCTTGTGTCCTTCCTTTCTCAGTCTCATGAGCAGCAGCTGAGAGAAAAGAGGTCACTGAAGCCCCTTAATTACAGAGCCGGAACTGCACCACTTTCATACTCCCAAAATAGCAAAGCTTACATAAAAACATTAACAGCATGAAATTACAGAATATTGGAAACAGCTAGTATGACAAAGATTCAGTAAAGGTAAACAAAAATTGCATTTAGACAACTTTACATATAGGCAAAATGTTAGACTGCAGACAATTCTGTAGTTAACACCAGAAACAATCTCTCTCTTAATCGTAATGTTGCACCAAAATCAAACCTTTTGGGAACAAACCATCTTCTTTAAAACCATGGATTATTGTACTAATATTGTACAATATCGTATTATACTAGTGCTGCTCATTCTCATTGTACCAAAATCTTGCTCTGTGGAGCTTCCCATCTCCCAAGGAAACCCAGAACAGTACAATTCTTTGCTAAGTCAGACCTCAGCAATGGCAGACTTAAAAGAACCCAAGCAACAACAGAGACAACAACAAAACCTTAAGCAAAAGTACACTTTTTTTTGATTTGCTGTTCAGGTCAAAG
Source organism: Burhinus oedicnemus (assembly GCA_008921705.1). Taxonomy (NCBI): domain Eukaryota; kingdom Metazoa; phylum Chordata; class Aves; order Charadriiformes; family Burhinidae; genus Burhinus; species Burhinus oedicnemus. Next base: position 28,305 of record VFFE01007024.1, read on the forward strand.
TGTCCTAAACCCTTATATGTTTCAGATCAACCCTGTAGTACAAAAGCACATCAAAAGAAAGCAAATCATGAACTTTCTTAATGTGATGTCATTGAATAAAAGTTGAAATCAATGCAAGTTGGGTATATTTTTTAATACAAAATTAATACACACTAAATGAGCTTTGCCTTTAAGTTGTGATTAAAGAAACTGATGAAATTGGACTTTGCCATATTTGAAGAGCAGACCACAACAGAGGACTTAAGTGTTGAGGCACTTCACTCTAGTGATTAACTTTTGAGCACCTGCCTTGGCATAGTGCTAATAGGAACTGTTCCACTGTAGCCATGACCGTTGTAAAAGAACAAGTGGAGCTCCTGGTTACTGTGGTAATTAGAAGTCCTGTGACACTTATTAAAAGTGTAGGAGCATTAACTTCAGAGCTCCATTCAAATTCCCATTTAGATGATTATCGTTAGCTCAGTTTTGACCTTTTGCTGTTTCAGCTGGCTGTCATATTTCTCATTTAACCTCCTAAAGACTAGCAGGATCATTATAGTTGTGATCCAGTCACTGGTCAGGTGCTGCATGCATAAAACTTGCAAAAACCATAGGTGCATCTTTCAGTAGGAAAGGTTGGGTCAGTATTTTCAGTCTCTACTTTTCGGAATTCCTGTTTCCAAGCTTCCTTGGAGTTTCTCTTCTGAAAAGGTAAGAATTCAACATTGACAACCTGGCTGCTGTCTCACGGTCCCTAAACCCTGCACCAGTGCTTCTCGTCCCTGCAGCACAGCGATGCAGCCACCTCCCGTCCCTGTGTGCAGCGGATGAGGGGGGAGGTAGCCTTCAGCCACTCCTCGCTTCTCAGTGTCTGACACAGTGGCTTCCTGTACCCTGTGACTCAGTAGAGCTGCCGTCTGACATCAGACACATGCATGGCATCTGACTTCAGCTGCACCCCTAACACGCTGGGTATGTGCCGTCTCCATATGGTCGTACGGCATCTCCCTGCCAGCGAGCTGCCTGTGCTGCACGCCTGCCACTGCTACGGCACCGAATCAACCAAGCACGGGGTGTGTTCAGCAGTATCAGTTACACTTTAAAGATATGAAAAAAACATCCCGGACATGCAAGCAAATACGCCCCACTCTGGTACTGCGCTTCAGCTGAACATAGATAAACCCTACCCTTTCCTGGGCTTCCAATGCAGCTGGCAGTTACTGGCACTGTCTCATCAGAGGATGCGGAGTCTGGTCCTGCACATTGACTTGAACAAATAATCATGAACTTCTAAAAGTGAGATCAGCAATAACAATTAAAAAGGAGTCACACCACACAACAAAAGTTTGATGTTGATGTTTTATTCACATACACACACATTCCTAACTCATCTCTAGGCTATTATCATCTTAAACACAAAAAGTGCACTTAGCTGCATTTTCAGGTTTCAGGTATTGCAGACTGCTGTCATCACATCAAGAAAACAGTTTCTGTATTTTGTTGAAACAGAAGAACCTGAAGGCATTTTCCCTCATATAGAGAACTGCAATACTGAGTGTACTGCTTTGGGATAACCTTCAAGTTGCTACATCTCTACTTCAAGCTGAGAGCGTCAAACTGCATGTGACTCATTGCAGATGCTGGAGAAAAGAAAGACGTTAGTGCTGTGTCTCAGTTTTTTCAGAGATAGGCATCTGCTTTGGAGAATCAGTTAAAAATTGAGTCTTATACAATGAGAAAACAATTCCATCCTCCCCCCAAGGGAGCAAGAAGCTCATCAGTCTTTTCTCTCAAGATGCTGTTGTTTTTTCCAAAGAGTCTCCTTCCTTTTTTGACATCTGCTCTGCTCCTGGCTGTGGAAGAGCTTTCCTAGGTTTGCTGCTTTACACTGAGGTGGGGAGCTGTGTTATAGGTCCAAACATGTATGATATTCTATTTATAAGCATTAAATAGAAATCTACACTTCCCAAGAAGCTAGATCCCTGATTTTCATTCTTAGGTTATCCAGACAGAACAAGCAAATTGTCAAAGGTGTAGAGGACACATTAGCTAACTAAAGAGCTAAAATAACATTAGCTTGGTTCTGTCTGGGTTATCTTTGAGACCATCAGCCAGCATTATCTTTCTTGAGGCTTGTGAAGGTTTTACTTAAAAGACTAATTCTAGGACTCTTGATGTATTTAGATTAATATATAATACCTTTTTTTTTTTTTTGTAAGAGGTGCTTTATCAAACATAAGTAATTAGGTTTAATGGAGAAGAAAGTGGATGAACTGTAATAGTCTGTGATACAGAGGAAATCAGTCCACATCATCTCATGTGCACTCTGTGCCTTAACCAGACTGTGAGCAACCTCTGTTCAGGGATAATGCGTATCAGCTTACCTGGAAAGTACAATTACACTTCCAACCAGCCCCAACACAAACAAGCACGCTGGTCACAGGCAGGGAATGATCCCAGTGTAATCCCATGACAGAAATATGGTCCCACACAAGGAGCAACAGGGATGTGAGGCCTTCCTGAATGAGAACTGGGGAAGGAGACCGCAGAACTGATCCAGCACCATCTGATGAGGGCCCGAGTCCTCACGATGCTTTAAAGGTACCAACAGGACATATGGGAAAGCTGCTTGGGTCAGGGCAGGATCCAGCTTGTGAGTTTATCAGAGATGTTAGAGGATGTTGTTTTAACTCCTCTTGGATGGCAAAGAGAAAACAAGGCCTGGATTCCTCCCATCATTTGGTGAGTATTTTAACTTGGGTACTACTGTATAAAGGGGATGGGAATATTACCGTTTCCTTTGGAAGTGGCATGGCTAGAAGTCTGCATGCTATAAATAGAAAATATTTTTTGATAAATGCCACTTGACTCATAAACTTCAGTGAATGTCCTGTGTCATACAGTGCAATACACAGTCCGCTATGGGGCAAACAGCACACCACCAAGGGAAGAGTGAAGGAATTTATCTTTGGATTCTACAGATATTATTTGACCTCAAGCAGTTACACTGTGCAGATCTCTAAGAACAACCCCTACCCTCCAGTATTGCATGATGAAGACCAGAGATATATCAGCACCATGCTATTTCTTAATTTCTTTAACTGAAAAATAATGTGAGCAACTTGTTTTGGGAACAGCAATTTAGCTGAATTAAATGTATTTGTAGAATTAAGTATTATATTATTTAAACACAGATACCTGTAGATGCATTAGTGAGCCAAGATTAAATGCAGAAAGGAATAATCTTTGTTACAACACTGCACCTCTCTGCAGTATATTTTTGGATACTGCTTTGGTAATTAAAAACTTTATGAGCAGTTCATTGCAGAATAGTAAAAATGTGTTAAAATCCATTAGCACAGATTGAATATATTCATGAAATGCTTCTTTGGTACAATAATGAAATTCACTTCACTTTTTCTCCCCGTCCTTTTAGTGAGAAATTATTCCATTGGAAAGACAAAATAAATTGAGTAAATTGTGAATAAAATGCAGTATAAATGAAAACAGCTATTTTAAACCAAGTCATGAAGCTTTTTATTTATACAGAAACTTTCATCTAATAAAAAAATCTGTGCCATTCTTAACTCTTAGGGAAAAATCCCAGCAACATAACAGATGTGAGCTAGATAAACTTACGCTCCCACAGAAATATCTGGGAAGCCGCTATTGTGAATCCTTGTGCTACTAAAAAGTTGTCATATTGGGAAATAAGGACTCTACACAATAGAATTAAATGACACTTTTTAATGTCATTCATTTCTTTCATTGCTGATTTCATGCACATTTTTAAAGTCGGCTTCTTTTTCTCTTGCTCATGAACAGGCCAGAACACATAGATGAGAAAATATTCCTCGGAGAGTGATTGCTAAAGGTAAAATACAGTGCTTCCTAACCGGAGCACAGAAATGCACGCCTAGAAAGGAGGGAAGGCCACTGTAATGAAGACATTGTTATCTGAACTCTGAATGTTTGGAAAATTTCCTCAGATTTTAATAAGTAGCCATGGTCTTGTTAGAATCAATGTCAATTGCTGTATACATCAGAGCCAAAAGATACATAAAATCAAGCTATGAAAGCCAATTACAAAATCCTAAATGTTAACTGCTTTGTTTTCCTCAGAAGTCAGGATCATGCATATAACAAACTTGAAGTTATGCTGACAAATTCCTTTGGAAATCTTTCCCAGCAACCTGCAATGCCATATTTGTTTTTCATGATATGTTACATAGCCATTAAAATGAAAATTAGAAGCTCAAAGGGCAAACTAATCTATCATGGGAATTTGGTGTAAGATCTTTGAAACCAAATGAGCACAGACCAACACTACTATAAATATATTATTAAGATCAAGTATAATTGATATGAAATCCAGGTAAGTAAAAGAATAGTTGCCTTTCCATTTACTGAGAGTGTAGACAGCTTTTCTTTTTAAAATAAAACTCATTAAGTATGTAATTTTATTTTTCTTCTTAGGCTTCTCTCTGTCTCCAAATTAGTTCTGAGGGACTCCACAACTTTACCTTACGTTAATTTGTAGCTACATTAATTTGTTGCCTTCCTTCTCAGTGTTTCTGAAGGGTTTCTTCCTTCTTAGTCATGATGTCTTTCCTAGTTGAAGCAGCACATCTCCGTTTGGATGCAGGTTGTGTCATCTGGCAGAGCTGGTGGACCAGTTACTCTGCATATGATAAACAAAGTTACACCTGAAAAGGGTTGTACATCTGTATGGACATTTGTCACCTCAGGTCTAGCTGTCCTCTATCTTCCTTTCTGTGATGCTAGATGTATAATTTATTGTCTGGAAGCATTCAGTGTTCACAGCTCTTATTTACTCATGGATTGCACCTGATTCCTGGACAGAGTATGCAATATGCTTACTATAAGGTGGGAAAAATTAGAACAGGATTGGGAGTGGAGGACCAAGAGGTAGCACTGCATGTAGAGGTGACCCCTCTCTTTGAACATCTCTATCTTTTTGGGATTAGTTGCATTTTTTAGTATGGGCAGTGTTCTCCAATACCAGCTGTGGTGGAAGCCGTACTGGAAGGCAAGAAGCCACCTCCAGCTCTGGGAGCTCAGCTGGGGCTGCCCTGGGGAGGCAGGCTGATGGAGGGGTTCAGCCCACACCCCCCCAGACACTGCAATGTGTGCAGCCTCCTCTTTGCTTCAGGTGACAGAAATTGTCCCCCATTCCCTTATTCTGACTCTTGCACTGGCCATTAACAAACAGGTATTTGTTTGACCATTAACGAACAGGTACTGACAAGATTAACAAACAGGTACTTGTCCACATTCTACATAAGAGCACTTACCATCTACTTAGTGCAAAAGACAGGCTGAAGTATCTTTTTCTTAAACCAGTCTAAAACTACAGTGCATTAGTACAGTGCATTAGTACAGTCCCTGAAACAGTGCAGATGTTAAACAGAAAGAAGAAGGTTTAAAGCCGGGAGTTCCCAGTTGTTCACTGCTTCTTTGGTGGATATCTGCAGATTAACATGGATAAGAATTGTTAACAAGATTAAAATTTCGGAGAAACCCCCATAAGAGGAACTGCTACATTAATAGACATACGGAAACTGTTGTGCTTAGAAACACAGAATTGAATTTCATTTTAGGCTTCAGTACATAGTATAGCTACGTACTACATAGCTATTTCTGTACATAGCTATTCTGTTTCTGGTTAGCTGCTTTGAGAATGCTATAGGGGGCAGAACACACACTGTTTTTCAATTTTGTTGTGACTCAGTACACTTCCTTGTGTTACCTTGGACAATGTATTCTCCACGTAATAACCTTGCAATATATTATGCAAAACTGAATTAAAAATGTAATTGGAGAAAAAAAAACCCAACTCAATTCTCCTCTGTATTACATCTTCATTGAAGCCAACCAGTTGCACAGAAAAATAAATAGGGTCGAATGCTGCCTGAACTGCTGACAGCCTCATTTTACTTCTGTGTCGAATAAATTTGTCTTTCCTCCTTCACATCAATATACTATGTGTATAGTTGCTAGATGGGAAATTTAATTAAATTACTTCGCTTTACTAAAAGAGATAAACAGTAGATCTAATATTGCCTAGTATATATATATGAAAGCAAAAGTAAGTTGCCCCTGGGATTTGTTTAAATCTTCCATAACTGTATAGAATGATTAAATTACAGAATCAAATAACTTTGTTTTAAGAGACTCACAAAGCTTCACTTGTTGCCCAAAATATAAGAAATATGTAAATCACTTTTTACTTTGGATAGAATCATACCTATTGTCAATTTAAAAGGCAGAATTGGCCCATTGAATCCTGGAAGTCATGGCAGCAGGAATACTGAGATGTTTCAGAACAGTTAGAATTAAATTTGCTGGAAGAGAAATGCCAAAAGTGAACAGTGCTGTGCAGTACTATGACTTAGGAGTTTAAGCTTTTCATTATTAAAAATATGCATTATGTATCTCCCTTTTTTTGGTTAGCAGATCATCCATGAATCAATATTTGTTATTCATGAGAATTTGCTGAATACACAGGACAAGTAATTCATTAATTCTTTAAATTCATTAAGTTTATTCTTTGCTGTTAGCATTGTTTGGTTGCTCACCTATAGCATTTTTCTTTTTTTATTGATGACATATTTGTCAAACATATAAGTCATGCACTTCTAGTAGGAGCCTCTGGTGGTTAAACATCAGGCTAAAATTGAATTTAGAAAGATTATCTGTTGGTTTTCAGCCTGCTGACAGGGAACTTTTGGGATCTGTGAACTAATTTTAAAGGCTCTGAAAGGTAACTAGGGAGAAAAGCAAATCTATTTTTTTGTGATTTTGAATTTGCCATTAGAAACTCGTTAGGGATCAAAAATATATTTTTATTTTTTTAAGGGAAGAAAACTTATGGTCAAACATATGACAACCTAATCTATAATTAACAGATTTTAATACTTTACTTAATTCACAGAAATATTTGAAAAGCGGGTTATAGATTTCCTTCATTTTACTTGTTGAATTTCACCTCGTTAATATCTGCAATATATTTGAACTTGTTGTAACATTTTCAAGAAATTACTTCTTGCATACCTAATAAGCTTAAAACACATTTGCAAAAGATTCTCATTTCTTGAAATGAAAAATTGCTTCTTTTGGAAGACCTTTCCCATTGCATTGTGTCTGAACCTGACGCTTACAATCACTTCCCAGCACAAGTTGGTAACTTTTATTTGTTCCATTACAAAAGCAGTCAGTCATGTAGATAATGGCAATGAAAAGTACTGTAGTAAGTGAATGCCTTTAAGGATTCTGAAAAGTTTTCATTAACAATATGTTTATTGTATTGTGTGAACAAAAGAAAAGCACACAAGGATCAGTAAGGTACTAAATATAGTTAATATACCAATGGAAACGTATTATACGGAAGAGTGAATTCCACAGTGGTAATATAACAGTTATGCCACACTTCCTTCCAAGGTTTCAGAAACAATAAATTTAATCAAATATACCTAAAGAAAATAACTTAAACATTGGTAAGAATGGATTGAAATTTTACAGATTATCAGTCATTGGGTTTCTGCACATATGCATTTTTATTCTTGATAGGATGATGTGAATCTGACTTCTCCAAGTGTTGATTTAGTAACATTTTTCTGTAATAGAAAAAATAACACTTCATTTGAAATACTCCATAAGCTATAGTCACAAGAATATAACTTTGAATAGCTAATGAAAGCAGGCAGCTGTATAGACGTAAACCACTGATCAACATAGTTTCCTGTCCCAAAATCCTCAGCAGAAGTAGTGCCCTAACCAAGGAGGGAAGGAAAAAGGCAAGATGAAGAGAAGGTATGTGGCATTGCAGGAATATGTCCTGGCCCTGTAAGACATCTCTTAAAGGCAGAATTCAGTTAAATAGGGCCTTCAAGAAATCTCTTACTGGCCTTGATAATTAAACTGCACAGGACTAATATTTGCAATTTTAGGTATTGAAAGAAATAGTTGAATACACAGTGCTGATAAAACTGTTCTGCAGCTGAGACTGGAAGCCTCTGATTATGAACAGGAAATCTTCTGTACTCTTGTACATGGCTTAATCTCCTGTACATGGCTTTAAATGCCAAGAAATTTCAGATGGTACAAATGGGTTTTTTGTGCTTTTCTTCAACCTTCAGACTTAATAAGTCACAAGATTTACCTTCTGTTTGTGAAGACTTACTTCTCTGGGTAAACTAAGGATTGCTTCCTACTGTTTTCTTTGGGAAAGGACTTCATTGTCTTCACATCCAGGCAAGCCAAAGGCCCAGTCACACATGACAAAGAAAAATTTCCAAAGCTCACATTTACCATCTTTTCAAGAAGTCTAAGACTGCCCTGTGTCACATTTTTATTTTCTGAAATAGATTTTCAAGAGCACTAGACACCTGAATACAGTAAAATTTCTGAAATGGTTGTAAAGCTCAGCTATTTTTCCCAGCATACCACAAATAGACATGGTAAGATGTATGAGAAAGTTCATTTTTCTTCCCCTGCTATCTTTTATGTTTCCAAAGCAAATCTTCTATGAGTTTATTGTGAATATTTAAGTGGATGGAGTTTCAGAGTCACACCTCATATGAAATGGGAATAATTATGGTCTTTGGTTATTTCACTGCCAAATTGGTTCTGCTACGTATGCACAGCAGAAGGAGCAAGTGTGAACTCCGTGTCCTGCAGTAAGAAGTACTGTAGCAGAATAAGCTTACCAGCACAAAAATAACATGTAAGCATGTAGAACCAGCTGTTGTTTAGGGACTATCAAAACAATGCAGACAGCAGAGGAAACCAGTCTATTAATGCCCAACTCTAATCTTAGAGGATACTTTAAAAATCTGTCTTTAGTACGTATTTCGCTTTTCAGTAGGCATGGTTGTTCTACTGAGGAACTCCCAAAGTCATGGCACTGCTTTCTACTTACGTAATTAACGTGCCACAGCAAAGGTAAGAAATGTTTCCTAGAAGTTAAAAGTGCTTATTTTGCAAGAAGAGACAGAGATTTCATTCTTAAACACTGTTATCAAGTATATCACTGGGGCAGGAGAATTAAAAGTACAGTTGGTTCTACACAATGGTCCAACCTTCTCTGAAGTAACACAGGTCTGTTTTCCTTCTTGTTACAGAAGAAACTTCTTTAATACCAGGCTGGACTTCTTAAAGCAGCCTTTTTCCCTAAAAGAAGTTCTGTATAACTGAATTGGTATGGTTAACAATGTGGCTGCAGCCAGAACTCCAGGAAAAAGACAGTCACTGGGGTACACATCAGCTGTGTTGCTCTTGTTGCTCTGAGCAACTCTGCCTCTGCCCAAGAAGTATTCAGTGGCATGGCTGCTAGCGTTCTTTGCACTCACAGTTCCTTACTTAGAAAGAGATAAAAGAAAACCTGTACTTTTGCTGGGTTTGTGTGTCTTGATGATCAGATTTTTGCTGTTGTTTCATTTTAGCCCTCCAGCATCCTGTACATCCGTAAGAGTTGTTGCATTTTCTGGCCCTGTATTTTCTTCCAGACCATTGTAATTACTTCCAGAGATCCCATGACTGCCTTTTCAGTCATGGGAGTCTGTATCTCTTTCCTTTTAGTGGGTATATGTGCTGATTTGAAATGCATCATGTGTCATCAGTCCTCAGTATTTCTTGAAGTAGTATTGGGACACGAATACCCTAGTAGTAGTAGTAGTAGTAAGTTATTTGTCTTCATGGAAAGATGCTTAGAAATAGGAAGAAGTGCAGTAAGACAGAAAATGGAGAAATTATTATTGAAAATTCAGTTTTAAGACTGAGAGGGAATAATTAATTAAGCTGAATGTTTGGAAACCTGCTTAAACTGTTCATAGCTATAGCAAATTATTCATGACCAATTTGGAAAAAAGCCCATGACCCCTCTGACTTTATGCTACACGTGAAACTTGTTGTAGGCACAATTCAAACCTCTGAAAATATCTGCACAAGATATCCCTGGACCATCACCAAAGAAAGTTGTGCCACAAGGCTTCAATTTTTTAACTGTTCAATAGCAACCTTTGAGTAAATAGAAATAATTAAAAACAACAAAACCAAATCTTATACTTGCAGCAAGTAAAATTCACTATGCCAGTACTGTACAGTGTGGTGAAATTTTATTCTTTTATCTTGCAGAAATTACTGCTGCTAGAACGCCCTGTTTGATGACAGTGGAGGATCATTTGGGAAATAAAAAAAAAAAATCTACTTCTTATAAATTTTGCTATTTGCTTTCAAAAAGAAAAAAAATCAAATTAAAATACAGACTTTGAAAACAAATGGCATACAGGTCACATTTGCAGGCTCCTTTCTATAGTAAACACTGATGTCCTTGTTACAAGCAGTAAATGATATAAAGCTGCCTACATATCACTGTATGTTACCTAAGAGCTAAAACCTTTCGATTTTACTGTACTATGCCATAGTAGATGCAAGATAATGCTGACCAAGCATATGACATTCTAGTAATAGAAACTAAACAGTGGGCATGGATACTCTTGCAGTATGCAATACTCTTGAAATAAGGAACCTTCTTTTTTAGGATGCATTACTTCTTCCTGCAAGCATCCAGTTAAGCAGCTGCACGCAAACATCGAATCAATTTTTATAACAAAGAAGAGGACACAGAAAAAGGAATTTAAAGTAAGTAGTCAATAAAAGGTAAGAAGCAACCTTGAAGTGAAATAAAAAGCCAAAAGGATGTTAGAACTTCAAAACAAAATCGGGCCTCCTCTTCAATGTGTGTAAGTGAAAAGGATATTTGATCCTTTCTTCATCCTTGAAGTACCGTGGCTGAAAGTAATGCTTTGCGCTGTAATGCTTCATTAGTTCAAAGCGCTGTGTAAACATTAGCTAATGAAATCTCATAGTATCTCTGCAAGGCAAGCTCTATTTCTTTTACATGGCAGATAGGAAAAGGGAGATGTGCTTTCTTGTCCAAGGACATACTCCATAATATGTACGGCACTGAAACCCTTTTTTTCTAGTCCATGATCATTTCCTTTACCTTACTGTGGTTTTTAGTCTGCTTCAAGTACATATTAAGAATGCCTTAACTGTCAACAACTTACAGGTAGCAGAAATAAATGTTTTTTATTGAAAGTATTATATACAATTTAGAACTATAATTGCAATAATTTAGGAGGTTTTGATCCATTAACAATGCATTATTTTCTTTCTTCACTCCAATACATGCAAAATCAGAAATGTTGGTTCATAAATCAAATGCGTTGCTTTTACAATGTTATTATTGTGCAAATATTCCACATGACTATACAGAACAATGTGCTTCATTCAATAGTTCATAAACAAATCAACTACAGGCAGGTAAGGTGCTAAATTTATTAGCCTAAGTTGAGCTGATCTCATGGAGTGTGAATTCAGGTGTGAAACTGGATGGACAAACGCTTCCAATCAAAGTTCCAAACTCTGCAAGAAAGCAGCTCAAGATACAACCCAGTTCTGCAAAGTTTCTACATACAGTTCAGTGAACTTGGGTTTTGTAGCAAACTTAAAGCCAGAGAAGTGGGCCTGAATAATAAGTTTGCTTTGCAGAATTTAGGTAGCTCAGTATCCTAAGGCATGATTAATCCTGAGAAAGACTACAAAAATTATTTCTCTCTTTCTTAATCCCTATTATATGAATATTTCAGATGATCAAATATTACTATATTGAAAAGAACTGCTGTGTTTGCTGTATTTGTCATCTAGTCATATCTTGAGATATATGCATGTGGTCCTAGGCTTTATTAGGCAAATACATAGGTATTTTTGGGCTGTGAGAGTATAGGTTAATTCCTCATTTGAAAGCATTGCAGCGTCGGCTTTGTCCCTTTCTCATCTGAGTTACTTTTGCGGAGATGGTGGTCTATGATGATAACTCACACGATCACTTGCGACAAATCAACAGTGGTAGTCACCACTCTTGTTGCCACTTGCTGGAGACGGAGCAAGATCTGAACAGATGTATCGGTGAAACCACACCTTGCACCCCTCAAGTAGCTTGCAAGTGCCAAGGTTGAGGCAGATGAGTGCACGAACACAGCTCCTGACAGCATCGGATGGGTACAGCACAGCGTGCCTAGCACTCGTCTTGAGCTAGAAACACATTTGCAGACTTACAAATCTTCACGTGTATCCTCATATGATATACAAGCATGAATTCAGCGTGGCCAAAGTACACTCCAGCCTCCTGCAGTACCTGGCGGCTCTGGAAAGGGCGGCAGAGTCCCAGGCCAGGTGGGGAATCAGATGCTTATTTTCCCCCTTCCAAGTCCTCGGGCTCTGGCAGGGAGTGGAGTCTGACAAGAGGACACTTTCCCACCCTAGAGGAACTCCCACACTGCCTTGTACCCTCACATTCTCACACCACTGGCAGAAATAGAGTATGCTCCAGCCTTGGGGGTGCCTGTGTGTGAGGCTGTACATACAAGTATGTGAGATATATATATACACACACATATATTTATATAAATATATACACATACATACACTCTTAAAAGAAACAATAATTCAATGCTAACAGATACTCCACAGTGAATATTGACTGAAGTACTCTGGAGCATGCTAGATTCAAAAATTCACTCTTTTAAAACTAGCAGAGATAGAGACTCCTGTGGGATTTTCTGAGAGAAACATCATTAAAGGCTAATAGGAATTTGGAGCTGAAGACCTTGAAGAGAAAAGAAACTGGAATTTCAGCATTGAGAGTAGTCATGAGAAAAGGAAGTAGAAATAAAAAAAACCAAACCCATATATAAAACATTCAGTCTTTTCTCAGGACTCATCTAAGCAACTGCATATAAAGCATATGGAATGTACGTCAGGATTCCTCAACATGCAGAATTGTTATTTTCATCTCAGTACTTTTTGTTATTTGTTTTGTTTCATTTTCCTTGCGTTTCATGAGGATTTTTTTCTAAGTTGAGGAATGTTAAGTGATGCTGTCACACATATAGATAAAAGTGACCAGTGCCATTTCCTATGAAAGCAGGCCTTTTGTAAGAAAATATATTTATAAATCTTGTAAATCTTTAAGCCAGAGAGTAGGAGATTTTAGGGAGGAATAGAACAGGCATACAATAATGAACTAAACCTAAACTTTTTAATGCAGTTTTTATGCAGTAAAAATGAGGACCAAACCTGAAGGTGAAAAAAATCAGCATCTCTGCTTTCAGAGGAGTTTTACCTACTGATAGCATGTAAGGACCTGTGTCATGAACTGTACGTTACACCACCACAAACTTTCAGAGCTTTGTCCCTTACTGCAGGTTCAAACTATCCTTAAAATAAAAATGTTGGTTTAGCATGGTTTACATATTAATAGGACTTTTATTAGCTTCCTGAGGGTGACCTTTTAGAGTTCTTTCAAAACTGGCCATATTTATTGTCTCCTTTGGACCACCTAGCCCTCTGAACTGCTGCACGCATGCATGTCCCTGATGCTTCTGCAGAATGCGAATGACTTCTGCTAGTTACCATGGGGACATGAGCAAGGACCATGAGATGCATAGCAACAATGCTCCTATTTTTTGCCATTTTTGCTTTTGTGACAAGGAACTGCAACGTGTACTAGAGTTTTTTCTTTCTGTTTACCTTTTTCTCACATGCACACATACACAAAACATTTGCTCCCTTTTAGCTAACAGATAATAGATATATGTTGGATCTTTAAAGCAAAGTATGAAATCACATTACTGTTTTCAGGTCCCTAAAGGAATAACAGGAAATGATTACAAGAACTATTATACTTTTGAAATACAACAATGTTGAGGCAGTAAAAGATACCTGAATTATGTCACTTTTTAAGAAAAACAAGAAGAAAACAAACTTTGGATAAAATCAAATACACATGCACACATGCATACTTGAAAAAGAGATATCTAGTCTTTAAAAGAACAAGGATGATTTTACACTAGAGTTGTATAAATTGGACAAACATCAATGGAATGAATCGAGGGTTGTCATCTTGATTCAGGTTTCTTTTTAGAAAAGAAATAGTGCTTTGGTAATTTTAAAAATAGGCAGCTCTTAGCTTAATATTTTAAGTAAGAAGTTACCACTGTGCTCCCCAGATTCTGTTTCTCTCTCCTCCCCTCTCCCCTTTTTTAAACTTACTTTTGTCCCTCTCAGGTCCTTTCTGTATCAGTAGTAATGAATTTAAGCATTGGTAAAGCTACAATTTTCCAGAGAGATCAGTCATTCAGTAACAAGACAGAAATCAATGTTGCTTAGTCACATGCAATCTCTCCATTCTTTCATATAATTAGTAGGAAAACCTTGATTTTATTAGATATCATTTTAATAGGTATATCTAATTACGTTCTCAAAAGATAAAGTCAATGAAGACTTAAACCCTGCTACTGGCACAATTCAAGCTGTCATAGCTTGCTATGCTCATAGTCCCTCCTGCACTGAATACTTAGATGAACAAATGCTCTGTCATTACTTTATTTTGGTGCTGGTATCATTTTATAAAAACATTTCATTCTCCAGGGTCTAGGTTGCTCTAAAAGTCTTTCAGACACAAAAGCAATAAATATCTAATTAGGTCAACAAGAAGACATGGCAATTTTTAGCTGCCTACATGATGATATTGACGTAGAAATACCCTGACTTGCAATTTCTAGGGCAGCAGAAGTTGGTTTAGGAAAAAAGACAAACTTCTTATTGTGCTTTGAGAAGTGCACAGAAGAAAGAGCAGGTACCTCACACACAGACTAAAAATCTCCTGTCGAAGAGTGTTGGGGACATGATCCCAGAAACCAGCCCTTTGAGCATCTTCCTCTCTCATGTATGGATGGGGCAGGGCTTCTATCACAGCAGACAAATACCACAAGGCAAGAGCCTGAGGTTGTTTGCAAAGACGTAGCATAGATAAGGGGCAGCAGAGGACAGTGTGGATAATTCATATCAGAGTGAATCTGAATTTTCTTTTCTAATTGTGTTTGATTAATATTCAGCAGCAGGAAGACACTGTAGTAGTCCTGCTGGAGAATCTGAGTATATACTAGGGCCCATCTAGACGTATGAATGTTAAGTAGGTCCAGAAGTAACCACAGCTTTGTAGCTGTCTGTGCCATATTCTAGGGTTAAAAAATCTTCAACCACAGAGTCTCACACCACCCATCCCTGTCCCTCCCTTCTCACCCTCAGCACCCATCCAAGAGGTCCCCTGCCAGCAAGTAGTTGGTGGAAATTTTCAAAACCAACCAAAGAAGATAGTAACTATGCAGCTTCCAGGAAAACTAACAGCTTTCAGCATTTCAAATACACTTTTCCAAGTAAAATGCTTTCCTTCCCCATGCTCTTGTTCTTCATCTCACAGTCCTTCTAAGTGGGATATTAAACTCTGGAAATGAAATCCTGCTGAAAATCTGCAATTATCAAGGGGGCAGGGGGTGTCAAACAGCAAATGGATGGAACAACGGAAATTAATCTGATATTATTGGACAATACAGTTTGATTGTAAGTACATGAGCATCAGCAAACTATGCATATATGGCAGATTTTCCACCTATTTATTTAAATAAAAGCTACATTTATGATATCCCATAGAGGATCATAAATATTCAAGGACCTAAATTTTCATTAGTATACTAGGAAGTAAATTTTCAGTGATGCACAGGGATTTAACTTCATGAGTCCCATTAATGTCACTACTTTGAAAATTTACATCCTATGAACTTCTAGAGAGAGGATGGGGAAAAAAATGAAAAAGACTCGTTCATAACTTTAAGAAGATGACAGGGAAAATCTTGTCATCACTTTGGCACTCTGGTACTTTAATTGGTAAAAGAATAATTTAAATCACATCTTCAAAAGTAAGCTCCATTTTAGGTACAGACACAGATGGTGATATTCTATCAAGAGTTTCTGCTGCACATTACTAGACAACATACTAATAGGCCTTTTCCTTTCTTGTAAATATTAAGAGTAGGCCAATCCTGCTTGTCTTCTGTGAAGAGTTTAGTGGGAGCTCTTGGTCTTAAAATTAGAAATCAGTCTCTGTATTTAGGGTTTGGAATTTCAAACTCTGGCAGTGGGATTTTCTATTTTTTTTGAGAGCTCAGTTCCCCTTTGGACAGCTATTAAGTTACATTAATAAGACTAGAAAATTCTGTCTTTCTCTCATGAAACAAAAAATTATTTATTTATGGGTGGCAGAATTTTAATTCAATAAAGATTAAAATTTTTTGTCATGCATAGTATTAGCAATATGCTTTCTCTTTCCCTGAAATATGTTTAAAACAAATTTTATATTCATGCTATATTTTTCTATTATGTCTATAACATAACATACGAAAACAATCACAGTTTAGGTAAACATGTATAGTTTTTCTCAAAGAATGCATCAAAGATTATGGCAATTCATGCATCACTGCTAATTTTGTAGTTCAGCTGAGAGGAACAAGGAAAACCATGGGAGAAGTCCTTGCACTGAAGTTAAAAACTTAGACTCAAAATGTTAAGAGGGGTCTATGCTGACGAATATATATGTTACGTGTGCTTCACTAGAGGAAAGATCCAAGATGAATGGACATTATAGGCCTGGTTTCAGTATATGGACATGTGTGACACTGCAAATTGACAGTTGCTGGTTCAGTTGGGCATAGGTCCTTGGAGATAAAAAGACCATCTAAAGAAGATGCAGGTAGTTCTAATGCAGTTGTTTCTTTGCATCAGTGTCTGCTGTAGAGTAGCATTTTCTGTGTCAGGCTTGCTTTGCCTGTCAATAATGAGGAGCTCTTAATGATTGAGTTATCATAAGATGCTGAAAGAAACTGATAATTGAAAAGCTTCAAGTCAACAGGCCTAAATGACAGACACCACAGAATTCAGAAGAAGCTTAAGTTTGAGGGGACAGAGCAGGTAACAAAGTGCACAGGCTTTAATTAAAAATGCTTACTATATCAGTAGCTTAGAGGTTGACAAATTTTATGCCTTTAATTAAAAAGGCTTCAGAAGTGATTCAAGAAGTTACAGATGAATAAACATTGCATCTGTATCAGGAAAGTAAACCAATAAACACCTGAAAGACCTGGATGTGATAAAGCCTAGCCTGCAGAGTTTTCTGAAGAGTCTCACTGATGTGCTAAAATTCAGTGAGTGTCACCAAAGTAATAGATAGCAGCCAGTTTATTCAGTTCTTTGACAAGGTCCTGCACAGGAAATTAGTAAGGAAAGTAAATATTTGTGAACTAAAGCATACTGGGGATCAAAATTGTCTAAGAGACAGAGAGAAAGTCTAGAATTAAACTGTCAGGTTTTGCTGTGGGAAAACACAGAGTACCTCAAAATCTCATCCTGAGATCAATGTTTTCTGGCATAGTCATGGTCTGGAATAGGGGACCAGCAAAGAAAGCAAGTTGCAGAAGTTATATACGTTACAGAAGAGCAGAGAAGACTCTTCAGGGAGACCAGATGCTATGCTCACAGAGGCCATCGTTAGGTTCAATAATGTTGGAGCATAGAAAATGTACAGTAGAGAAAAAATTAGATTCCTCATATACTTTAAACAATTTTGGATTCACTTTCCTCCTGCTTTGGGGAGGAAGGGTGTAAATGCAAGGAAAATGAGAGATGGCAGATTATAAATTGATAAGTGGAAATATTTGCTCAGAGTATTTTTCAATAGACTATGGAACTCATTGTTGCTGCAAGTCATCAAGGTTGAGAATTTATCAAGATTAAAGACTTGCATTTTACAAAAGCAAATTAAGAAAATAACCCTTGTACAGAATTACTGTGACTAATTTTAAGAAAAGGGAAGCAAAGAGATGAAAGGGATTTAACCTTGTGTTGTCTTGCGCTTGTCTTTAAAGTAATAAATCTGCCTATAGTTGGGTCTTATATTCTTCACAGCAGTAACCAGTTGTGCAAACAGACTGGTGTTTCTTGATCCAGAAAATAATTTCTGGAATCTTTCCTTTTTTTTTTTTTT
The DNA here is from genome assembly GCA_008921705.1 of Burhinus oedicnemus. Taxonomy (NCBI): domain Eukaryota; kingdom Metazoa; phylum Chordata; class Aves; order Charadriiformes; family Burhinidae; genus Burhinus; species Burhinus oedicnemus. The sequence goes on from VFFE01007024.1 coordinate 46,246, forward strand.
TTTTTTTTTTTTTTTTTTTTAATCTTCTCTTCTGGATTCTCAAATTTGTGTGTTAGTAGAGAAGGGAGTGGCAAAGTCCAGAGAGTTCAGAGAGTTAAGATAGACCTTCATTTCTTTTTGCCTTTTTCACTGTCTGACTGAAGGGCAACCAACCCTTGCCATCACCATTGCAACCACTACTGGGAAACTGAGCAAGTGGGGAGTGGAAGGAAGATTAATTCTAAATTTGATCTCTGAAGAAATAAGAATATCACTAAAGGGATCTGGGTCTAGAGTTCAATAGACAATCATAAAATATTCTAGGGCAGGAACCAGTGCCCAGTGAAAGCGGGGATATTTATACATGGGATTTAAGTGGCAATGAAAGAGCGAATTATGATAGGGAAGGACCCAAGACAAGGTGTAATGTATAATGAAAACATTGCCAAGATAATGAAAACATTTCCAAGATAATGATGAGTAGATGTACAGATTGGGAGAAGGTGAGTCTGGGGCTGGATAGAAATACAGCCATGAGAAAACAAGTCCTTTAAATAATAGTTCATTCTCACTTGTGTCTTTGGAACCTTGATTTATTTTATTTTCATGTGCCTGCTTGCCACCTGAAGGCTTCTCTACCTCCCTGCGCCTTCTGTTCTGAGATTGTGACAAGTGTGGAAGGTACTTCAATTAGAGAAAAAATGAGGTGCAGAGCTGTGACTGTTTTTCTCCCTCCCATAGTGACTAGCACATTTAGGAACCCAAACCTGGGGAAGATGGGAAAAATAAAAAGATGTTTTAAATGTATGCAGAGCAAATCAGAACTGCCCTAGACAAGCAAATGAAAATTTCCTAACATTAATCTACACAGCAAAGAAGATTATTTTGCCAGTTTAGTTTTAAGTGCAAAATCTTTCATACACCTCCAGAGAGGCTCTTTACTGGCAGAACAGTAATATAAAGACGCTAATGTGTCAAATCAAAATGTCACTTCCCTCCCCCTTATACAGATTCATTTCTCTCCCTCTCTTTTGGCTGCCTCCTTCTGCATTCTCCAAGTTTAATCTGCAGTTTGACTTCAATACAATAATTCACTAGCTCTAGACATGTGCTTAAAGGACTGCATATAATTGTAATTCTGAAGAGATTAATACCTTATATTGATCCCCTATTTCTTCATCTATCTTGGCAGCATGTAGTATTTTGTAAGAAAAGGAAAAATGATTTGTTTCCGAAATGGTCCTGTTTTATTGCCTATTCATACAGCTGTTAGAAATCACGTGTTCTCCTAAAAACACTGTGGTAGAGCATGTAGAGTAAACATATGTTTAGATTTATTGGTTGTAGTTGCCAGCATATAGAAAAAGCTATAGTCCAGAATGAAAGCCTGCAGAAGTGTTTATTGATTTGAAAAGACAGGATTTAACTATTAAAAATAACCCTTGCTGTGCACATGCATTTTGTGTCCCAGTTCAATGGCTACATCTTACAGGCAACATAGACATCTCCTATACCATAAACTGTGCTGGTATTTCATAAATGAACACTAATTTTATGGAATGTATAGTATGTCTTAATAGAGGTGAACTATGTTCTAATTTGGTAAACAATTCTTATCACTGGGGCCATTTATCTGCTCGTTAGATTAACATTTGTTTTGTTTTGTTTGTTTGTTTTTTTTAAATAAGCACTTAAAAATAGAAATGCAAAGCTAGTATGAAACAACAGGCTTCACAATATCCTTCAGGATGTACAGAAAGAGTTTGATTTATGAAATAAGGGATAGGGTAACACCTGCAGATTCCTATATGTGTTTGACTTAAATATGGCAAAAAAGTAGACACTGCAGTGTGAAAGCAGGAACTACGTAAACTACTAAGGGAAGCAGTTTCTAAAAGGGTTGCCTTGATTCTGTGAAATGCTGAATGCCTGTAACTCCTGTTTATCTAAATGAGAACTGATGCAACACAAGACCTTGCAGTGTATCTAAGCCTTTTTCACAGAAAATAGAAAATGATTCTTTAGTTACATAGCATATATCTGCGCTGTTTTTGTAAAAATACGTATCTCAGCCTTTAATGAAGGAAGACATGTTTAAAGGCACAAACATACATGACATAGATTTAAAAGATTGATACTGATGATTGCAGACCTGGAAAATTTAAGAATATATTAATAGAAGTAGGCATACAAATAAAAGTGGCCACCACTTAATATAGCCTGCTAAACCTTTTTAGAGGTGTTAGAGAAAATCCACTATTTGAACAACAAAAAATGTCAGCACAATAATGAAAATATTTAGATTGCTATAATATCAAGAACCAAATAACTTCTGTGGAAAATGACAATATGCAGTCTCACAATGCATTCAAAATTCACTCAGCCACTCCATAAATAACTTGCTCTATGTGCATTTGCAGTGAATTTCTAGAGGTCTATTGCACTGACTGTTAATACCAAACCCTTGACTATGTGTTAGGTACTAAATGAATCCACTCTTCAGTTATGATATCGAGGCAATATGATTTTGCTCTATGATTTATGCATAGAATATCTGTGCATAGTACTGCTAGTTCAAGATGTATTCAGAAAAGAACATAATTTGAAATATCTTCGGTTTTGTAAATTTAAACTAGAAGCTTATGAAGTTTTCCAGTTAACATGATACTTGCAGAAAGATAGCAAAAAAGTATACATACTGTTGGCTGGCACAGGCTGTGTCTGCATTAGCATTTTGGACCATTTTGCAGAGCAATTTTGGCACATGAGAACTGGATTTCTTTCAGATGAAATGAAAAAGGAATCCCTGATTCACGTGCAGATCTAATGCACTACAAACCCTAGTGGACTTTAACCAGTGATACGGGCTCAGGACTCTTTCAAACCACACGCATGGTGAGGACATTAAACTCTGCAGACCAGGATAAATGCAGCCTAAAGTAAAATGTGCAAATTGCGTATAATATTGGCGCTCCAGCATCAACTGCTTTGATCTAATACTATGCTCCTAGTGAGCTAACCTGCTTGCTAATGTAGGCATAGCTGTATATTTGCTTTCAGATCATTGGTGACTTCCCTATTAAGGCCAGAAGCATAAATTAAACAAAAATAACAGACATTCAGAATTAAACAAAAGCCTTCATAGTTTTAGCCACCTTTTTCTTTTCATTAAAACTTCACGGAAGCAAGACCAGGTATAATTAATGAAGAAGCCTTTTCTCAGCCAGGATTTTTCTGAGGTATAAGCCTGATTAGTTTTCATCCATTCTTTAACTCATTTCTTGTCAGTTATGTAGTCAATGTAAAAAAAATTACTGTTTTTCCTTTCCATTGAAAAAACGAACTATTGAGATGAGAAAGCATAGGTTATCCAGACCCAGAAATTTACATTCAATGAAGAGGTTTTTTACCAAAAGAAAGGGGGGGAGTGTGGTTTTAGGAAAGTATTAATATGAATTTTGCTATTGTTCGCATATTGCAAGCTTAAATGAGAATGACAAAACTGAACACAAAAATTTATCAATGCAACAGTGAACCAAGAACATTTTCTGTATAAGCCAATTGGTAATACAAAATAAGAGAAAGGTAGAGATGTCTTAAGGCAGTAAATTAGATTTTTCTGGGCGTTCCTTTTATGTACAGAACATTTCCTGTGTCAGTACATGAAGCTTTTAAACATTAAAGCGCTGCAACCCCCATTAACAGCATTATTGTGTATGTTTTCAAAAGGCAAATGCCTGAATGATAAAAGCCTGCCTTTTTATTTCTAATTTCACTTCATGTTTGACTTGGTGAGATGATATGAACTGGGGAACTAAGTTTCAGAGATGGTAATAGTGACTAGCTCAGGTGTAAGCATGTATTACGTGCTTCTCTTCACAATTTATACAGGCTGTAATCTAGCATGACACTCCTGGTTAGTTGATGAGTACGCTAGTGACCAAAAGCAATAGTTGACAATTTTTCGATCTTTAGCAAATAAAAGTTTTGCCATCCCATTGAAACCAGTGATTCAGCAGGGACGCTTTAAACATTCAATTAAACTATTCGCTAAATCTTAGTCACATAGATATAGCTTGCATTTTTCCTTCATTAACCTCTACTTTCCGTCAACATTTTGCACTCAGCCCCTTTTCCAGGTCATGAGGCCAGCAGCGTAACACCACAAATACTTTTGGAGCTCAAGTTGTATGGGTGCAGATTGTACTTTCTAGTCCGTTCCACCTTAGATGTGTCCACCTTAGCTTCTGGCAACCATCTTCATCAAAGTTTCTAAGCTAGCCTTACATCTCTGTGGCTTAATCTGCCTTCCTGTAAACTTTATAGCTATGCATTGCATTACTCCATGGATTTATATCAGTCTGCTGTATTTCTGCAGGAGCCATCATGTCAAGACTCCTTTCCTTTCCTGGGCACTGTACCACATCTGTCTTTCATTTCAGATGTTTTACACTGCTGAGAAAGCATTTATGGCTACTTTTGGCCAGCTGCCCACTATGCTTTGTAGAGGACTTGTTTCTTTTAAAAGAAAAAAATTATCCTAAGGACCAAAGTCATATAGAAATTACAGGAATTACAATAATACCAAATACTCTTTCACTTGTTATTGTAAAGAAAACAAAGTGCAAAATGTGTGTCTTTTACATCTCAAAGTTTTAAGAATTTGGAAGCAATCTTGGGAATGGCTTATGAACTGCTGAAATCTACAAGGCACCTGAGTGAGAAGACTCCACAGGTATGTTAAGAGATATTTAGAGCCCAATTGAGGTGCATCGTAAAAAGGACAGATAAAGAAACTTCCTTGCCATGGGCATAATCAGATCTGGGTTAGTCAGATTAATGTCTGTGCTTCTTTTCAAGGCTTCTGGCTCAAAAAATAGAGAAAAGGTTTATGAGTTTTCTCTAAATGTAGTATAAGCTGGTAGTCAGTTATTTCATCAACATTTTATGAACATTTTGTACAACAAATGCAAAGGTGGCAGTGGGATTTAACGTAAACAGCATGACACTATGAGTCAGGAAACTGAAATTCTCCTCCTGATCCTGCTTGGTAGCTTTGGCAAAATAATTTCTTTGCTTCTCTTTGTTTTGAGTACTACTTAAGTGCTAGTTAATACTAGTAATAGGCGGAAACAGTAGTAAGATTCCTGAATTACTTTCATACCCTGGGAGGTAAAAATGTTTTACTTTCCTCACTCAGTACAGGAATAGAAAATTATCCGATTCCTCTTCAAGGTTCTCCACTTCAGAGAAAGAGCTGGAAAAATATTCTTGCCACCCTTATGAAATATATCCTGTAAAAGTATACTGTACATGTGTAAGAAGTATTTAAGAGTATTAGATGTATATTTTTAGATGGCTTTTTACATACAGAGGATTTTATCTATTTTTTAAATGAGTAGCCTAATCACATAATTATGTGCAAGGAAAAGTGCCATAGTTATCGATTAGAAAACCATTGCTGAATAACAAGCACTCCAGATTGAAGGGTCCCTTTTTACCAGATAGTTCATTCTCAAAGCTCTTTCTTTTGCATCTTTACCTATGCAGGCTGCAGGGGTAAGTAGTCAAAGCGTAATATACCTCCCTTATTTAGAAGTCATCCATGTTCTAAATCTCTAGGGGGATGCACTGAAGCTTAATATATGTCACAGCAGCCAAATAAACATATTGTCAGGACTGCCGTCAGATCACCTGCAAGCAAATTGATAGCTCATTTTCTAGACCAGCCTTCTAAGGGGAACCTCGGGTTTTCTAGTTACTTTTTTTCAGGATTTCAAGGAACTCATTTTCTTTCCTCCTTTTAAATGACATGGTCAGAGATTTCATACAACAGGTAGGCAAAAAGTGATGTACCTGATTCTAATTTATACTTTACAAATCCTTATATTTAGACAGCTAGCATATCTGCTATTTTGATATCAGAGTGACTGTTGTAAATTGAATATGAATACACACACTTTAGCAAAGAGCAATGAAGCAAAAGAGTAGTATTTGTAGTCAGAGATACTCAATGTCTCTTTAAAAGGTTGCAGGGGTCTCCGGGCTTTCCTAAGTCCTGCACTTGAGGGACAATCATAGTCAAAGCAGATGGTTTATAAGGAAGATCTTGAATATTTTATCTATCATTAAAATTAAAAAAAAAAAAAAAAGAAAAGGAAAAAAAAAAGGCGTTGTCTCTTACCCTGCTGGAACAGAATGGTTTTGCAAGCTCTGCATCTGCCAGCAAACAGAAAATGAAAAAGCTTTCTGCATCTTCTAGCAATTTACACTGTAATTAAGATACTCCATATTACTTTTCTGTTAGGGAAGCCATTTTGTATTTATTCTTATATGTGAAAAAAGCAGTGTATGGCATTGGAGGTGATAAACTGAATTTCTTTATCTTTAGACCAAGTGCAGCCACACATCAACTGAGCCAACCAACAACAGATAGCTGAGAAAGCGTCTCTAAAGCAGGGGTCATTAGGACATGGCCTCAGCAGCCGAGAATAAATCCATAGGAGGGCAAACACAAAGCGCTACGACCTCTAGGTCCAGAACATAAATCACAGCCATACTAGACCTTGCCTGAAACTAATGAGCTCTGGACAGTGGTGTCCAATTGTTTGCTTTGCTCTGCAAAGGTTAGTAATGGAGCAAAACTGAAGGAGGATGAAGCTATAAGAATTTGACTTTCTGAGATTAAATTTGTGAAGCTGTTTGTTTATTTACAAGAATTTATAAGAGTGGCTGATTACTTTTCTCCTGTTTTAAAATTAACAGCATGCATCTCCTATCTCAAGGTAAGAAAAATAAGACCTTGCCAACTCACAGACTTGTGAGAATGGCTTTGTTAGAAACGCTCTTTCTGATTGTTAGAAAGAATTGGGGTTTTTTCCTGCTTACTTCTGCCCATCAGTGAAGCAAAACTTACATACAAAAGATCCCTCTGAAAAGTTGAAAACTGTAAAGTTTTCACAGTTGTTTGGAAACAAGTGAGAACAACAGAGTAAAGCAGAATAAAGAAGTTTTTCTTACGTATCAGTCAGCAAAGAAAAGCCCATCGGTAAGGCTTCCAGGTTTCTGGTACTGCAGCAATTTTGTAATTCCAGTGAGACAACAAATATGATGACATGATAAAAATGGCTTTTTGAAATAGTCTCTACATGAGGTAGTTTCCCTCCCTGCATTCAGGAGACTCGAGAGATGCTCTCAGCTGCGTGCAGTAAGTATGCCCGTAGGATTCCTCAAGTTGCATCTCTAAATCATGGGGACTCCCGCTGCAGTTTTGCCAATCCTGGTGGCCCTGCAGGGCCTCCTTGCTGCCTTCAGGCAGTCTGGCTCCCAGTTGAGATTTGCTGATGACATCTAAGAGCTGAAGGGAGATGCTGCAAGTGCTGGCAGAGTAATGCTTTGTTTGTGGCTGGGCTTTCTCAAGGCTATGGGGAAATGGCTGAACATATGGATGCCTCATGGAGGTTTTCCATAGAGTCAAGCAGGAACAAAAGACACAGTCCTGAATTCCACAGTATGAGGAAGAAAAATACAAAACAGATGATACTCTTTCTTTTCCATTTCTGAGCTTTTCTGTAGGTAAGGCAGAGGAAAGGAAGGTCATGGAGATCATCACTGGGCCACAGGACTACGGCACAGCAAACCAGTGGCACTGTGTGATGACACCAACGTGCCATTTCCATTGCAAGGCTTGATGCTGCTTGATGCAGACTGTGAAGCTGGCCAAGGCACATTGTCTGCATGTTAAGCCACAATCAGTCCTTCTTCCCACCTGTCAGCCGAGGGATTCTCCAGTCATGTGGTTTAACTATCTCAGTCTGTACTGACTGTCTGTCCTACAGGTATTAAGGAGATGACAACTCATTTATGTATATATGATTTTGCTTTAAACCACCTAGCACAGGCAATGAGAGAAGTGACTCCAGTGTAGACTTTTGCTAAATTAGATTTACTTTAACAGAGACAATTTGCTGCCGTGTCTGTCAGGCCCCCAGCTGAAGGCTCATTGGACAGAGGCTGCTTACTGCCTACTCCCTTCGAAAAATGAGTCTTTGGAATTTTTGTAAGTATTTTACCTGTTTGGAGTGCACTACAACATAACAGAAATAATAAATAAAAATACACATGGGAAATATAATAAGGAAACATAAGCATTACTTTAAGCTAGATGTTATTTAATCATTCTGCCATTACTACTACAGAAAAATAAGATTATATTCCCACCAGGTGAGTCACTGAATGCTCACTTCCATGATAAATCATTTTGGCAGATGATGTCTGAAGAAAGCTTAGCATTCCTTAAATTTTGAAATGTATATGCCAGCTATCACTTAAATAGTATCTGGGATTTATTTTGAGTAGAAGCAGCCAGAGACTTATATTGGCAAGAACAGCTGCAGAAACATTTGAAGCTTTGACCTTCAACACTGATGATGATACAAAGCTGTTTTCTGTAGTATTTAATCTGAATGTCGTTTGTCTTTCTACTTAGCTGCTAGCTCCAGCCACCCCTTCTGTTTTCTTGTGTCAACCCTAACACATTTTCTCCATCAATCTCTTCATATTCTTTTCTCCTGTATCTCCTCACTTTCCTTCTTTGTTTCTTTTTTTTTTCTTTATACAGCTAAATCACTGTTGTTTCCTTCTTACCATCTCAATTTAAAAATACAGAATTCACACTGGCAGTTGCACAGTAACACCCTGCATGCATATTACAGTTCTTACTACCCTGAGAGCATAAGCTTTTGGGAACTTGAACTATCTATCTCCTCTTATTCTTGGTATTATACAGGGCTGGGATCAGGGCTTATGGTATCAGGGGTAATAATAGCATATGCTGCAGCTTTTCAGATGACAATGAGATAAATCCAATTTTCACAAGTTCTAATTCAGTTAACTAGATATCACCTGTGCCTATGCACAATGAAGAAATAGAATAATGGAGACTATAAATGGCAGATTTCATACAGGTCTGTGGATATTTATCTATGGCAAAGGGACATTTCATCCTGTGTATTGCTATATCCAATGATTACATGCTTTAAAACAATTTACCATTCCATTAACATTCTTTCTTTATTCACTTTAACTCATCTGGGTTGCTGGCTTTCTATTTGCTAATGAAGCTCTCTTCAAGGTATGTATGGGGATATTCACAGTTCTCATTGTTTTACTGTAGTTTGTTATAAGCCTCTAAATGTTTAGTATTCTAAAAATTTACCTCTTCTGTGGGTTATATCCTAGTTCTCATGAAGACAGCAACATAACACACTGATTTGTCATGGCGATCACTATCTCACAGACACTTTTCAGACCTTTTTGAAAATGGTTTCTAGACCTCTGTTTTCTAACATTTTTGCTGGGGTTTGACATTAGCCCAAGTAGCACCATCGGAGCTTTGTCTAACACTGGTGCTTGTTTTCACTCCATGATCTCTCCCCATCAGCAGCATTGGTGTTGTCTGACATGCACCAGTAGCCCATCTGCACAGGTCTCACCGTGTGGGAGGCACGGATCAGCCGCAGCAGCAAAGAGGTGGAAGGCTGAAAGTGAGAACAGGAGTGCTGCTCAGAGGCTATACACGTACAACTTTGCTAACAGCCTCCCCGGGCCTTCCTCCCTAATAGCAATTTAGAATTGTGTTATGTCATTACTATTACAGTTGTTCACCCTGCATACTTGCAGTGAGACCACTCAGCATCGCAAGTGCTAGGCTGATAGACCCACGGCTTGACTGTAGGGTCACTAGTATAGAGCCAGGTGCCTCCTGGTCTTGCTCCCACAGCTGTGGACATTTTAAAAAGGCACATAAGATATGCCACAGTCAAGATGTGTTGGAGGTGGCAATCGTTTAGGCTTGCCCCAAAGGTTGCCAGGGATACCTGGAACCAGAGCCCAGGGGTTGGAGAAGGTGCACCCACGCTGGCTGTGCACCCTTGGCACCCGGTGCTCCAAGGCACAAGCTGTGCTTGCAGTCATGCCAGCCTGGCACCCCAGCTATGAGCTGTGAGCTTCCCTGCAAGTGAAACACCAGGGACATCTGCCAAATCTGACCTCCAAACAGTCGTTGGGAGACTGTGCAGTGATGGGCAATGAGACTAAGCTTTTGTTCTGTATAAACTAGAGACTCACCTGAGACCACAGTTTTGAGACACGAGAAACGGCAAGAGCAGAATATGCATCCACTGAAAGAAATGAATAACATTGGGGCATTTTTATTGAAGCACAAAATATTTCACTGTACATTTTTACAGTCTCTGAATAACTTAGGAATGCAAACTCTTTAGAACTTGCCTTAATTTTCCAATACTCTGTCAAGGTTATCCACTCTACATGGTGGTTTACCACATATAGAAGGGCTGTGGTTTTGATTGAAAAAGGATATTATAGCAGCCAGAAGCCCCTGAGTTATATGTGCCTATAAAAATTATTTTCAGTAGTTTTTACTGGACTTTTCTTGCATTTAAACTCTCTGTCAGTTTTGGACTTCTCAGAAGTCAGGTAATGCTTTAAAACATACTAAGAATTGAAAGAAAAAGGTCTGCATTGTGCTAAGCTCTAGATGCTGAAAATATTCAGTATAAAAAAGTTAGTAAATTTGAAGGAATGGTGAACTGGGAAATTAGTCTTAGCACCAGGCAATTGACAAGGATAAAGTGAATACTGGTATGCGAACATATAGATCAGCTGCACAGAGCTTAAGGGCCTGGTGTGTTACATAATTTTACAAACTGTTTCTTACTTGACCTTTCAGCGTACAATGAAATGCTCTTCAGTACAGTTTCCTGGAAACTGGTAGGAGATTGTGCCTTCTTTAATGCTTAAGAGGTTATTGAGCAATATGTGATTCCTACAGCCATGTCTGGTGCTGACTTGTGGAGAGGGACGTGTGGACTGATCGTGGCCTTGCGTATATTTTCCTGATGTAGAACTATCAGCTCATCCACATCTCCATCCATCTCAACAAACACCATCGTGACCAGAACAGGCAGTTGCCCTCTGACAGTTCTCCTTCTCGGAAGACAGAGCTAGCACAGAGCGCAGACTGGAAGAGAGAATAACGCCGACTGTACACAAAAAAGATAAAAGAAAGTGATCTGGGGAAAGAGAAGAAAACGAAGGAGAAACGAGGACCCATGAGGTGAATGTTTAAGATGTATGGGGGAGGTAGGCGCATGGGTGAGAGGCTTACAAAATGCTGAGCTTTTTATTGCCAGTAATTCTGATTCACAAGGCACTTGAAGAAATCCAGCATTTCCCTGATTCAATTTGCTTGATTCACAGCATCAAGGAGAAGCACAAGTTTTTCCTGAATTCTTATAATCCCATTTTATAAACAGGGAAGTCTATGTAGTGATGACAGTAGAAGCTGTATGCATTTCAAGTCTCATGTTCAATTTCCTCAAAACAAAAAAGGCCTTTTAGGCTTTTCCAGATAATAGCAGATGAAACTATGCATATGTGTATATGTATGTACACACACACACAAACCATTTTTCAAACTTATTGCACAAGCAAAAGGAGTGTAATCTCCAAGAATAGCCGGCTTGCATGAACTGGGATTATTCACTGAGAACATAAAAAAAAAAAAAAGAAAAAAGGAAGAAAAGAGTCAGACATGACTATAGAGTAATTACAGGAAAATGCTTGTACCTTTGCTACCAGCCTCCCCAAACCTCACTCCCTAACAGCAATTTAGAAATTTATGATGTCATTATTATTACTGTTGTTCATCCTACATACTTCAGTAACCTACAGTGCCTTATTATGGGTCTCCATAAATAAACTTCTGCCTCTTATATATGCAACCCCCCATGCACTGCAAATTCCATTCCAAATTGTGCAAATTCATAGGTGCTTAAACTTCTGCAACACATAGGAGTTTAGCAGATTTACAGTGCAGTAAAAAAATAAAAGCCAAGAGCAAACCACCAATCTGTTAGAAAGCAGACAGCCAAGAAAACATGTATATTTCCCAGGCTATTGCATATGCATAGCCCTTTTGCCTAGCCATTGTCTTCCTAGCTTCATATCTAACTTTCTTCTTCGTGCTACACAAAATCATATTTGAAAATGGTAATACATGTAATGCTGAAAACAGAACATCTTGCAAATGGTTATTGTTTGGGAACCTACATACTTTTCTTCCCAAATATCAACAGGGTGCATTCTCAACTTTCCAAAGTGCAGACTCTTCCTCTTTTAAGATCAGCATTTGGGACTGTAGTCTTTTGGCAGTTTACCAACCTCCAACAAGTGCAATCTTTGTGCAGCACCGAAGTTTTGCTCTTTTTTGAGGTCAGTAAGGTGCTTGTGCTTCCTTGATTCAATGTCAACGACAGGGGAAAAGCTATATCAAGTCTTTCGTGGGTGTCTGAGAACAAGTTTTTGCTTGCTAATCGCATAGCATTGTATAAGGACAAGCCACAGCTCCTCCCAAATCCCATGTCCAATTCCCTGAGGTGAAAGTATTTTCTTTGGAGTAGGTACTCATCCACCCACATGTGTTTCTTTACACACAAACACAATGTTTGCCCAGGTTTTTTTAAGTGTGTCTAGACCTTGTGCCTCACCTGCGGCCTTTTCTTTCAATTCCATTGTTTTTCTAGCCTCTTGAGTAAGTTATTCCAGAGCACAACCATAGATAGAGAAAATCCTCCATGGTTGGAGGCTCTGTTATTTACCGGATTAAAAGCGAATCAAATTGTTAATCAGCAGTGAGCAGAGGATCATTGACAGGCAGAGGAACCCAAATGATCAGACCAGTGAAGAACAGAAAACACTAAGTTTTCGCACAACAAGGAATGATTAGGCTGCTGTCCCTGGAGTGAAACCCACTAAAGAAACTCTCTGCCTCACAAAGGCGGTTCCTTTTAAAGGGGTATAACATCAATGGTGGAGTGCAGGGGAAAGAAAATTTTGGGATGGAGCAGATGAGATGTTTAGGGTCATGCAATACTTATTGGATGTTTAGGGGAGGGAAGGCAGGATGATAAACAGAGGGATCAAGGCTGATCAGGGAGGAATGAGCATAGGAAAAAGAAGAGGAGGGAGGATAAAATGGTCCAGTCACATGTAAGCAGGCAGCCAATCAGTTCCATTTTCCAAGCATTATACTTAAAGGCTACAGTCTGTTCTGTTTTCTTATTAAATCCTACTTCTAACTCAGTGTTGGGTGAGTGTGTCCCCCCTTCAGAGCCAGGGCAGGTGCAGACTGCCAGGGTGTCCTGGTTTGAGTGACACAGGATTAATTTCTCTTTCAGTAATTTTACTTTTCAGTAAGGTCTCTTCTAATGCTTGGGTAAACTGCATTTTGAGAAAACTCTAGTACCTGAATTTGTGAAAATATTTACTTTATAGCCAGCTATGGTACATGAGTTTCAAGGTCTCAGTGTTTTCGAGCTAGCCAGGTGCAGGGATGAGGAGGAGCAAGACCTGGGCACTTGACCCAAGCTGGCCAACAGGATTACTTCGTACCATGAACATCACATTCAATATAAATTAAAAAAGTTGCTGAGGAGTCCTCTCTCTTCCTTGATGGCTGTGATCCTGAGAACTTCTTGCCCTGGTGCTGCACCCCTGAGGCCTTCCCTTCCTCCCAAAGCCGTAGCACTCCCAGTGTCCAACATTTGCTGTCCACTGCTGGGAGCGCACAGCTTCCTACTGATAGAATTGGCTGAGTATAATCCTTGTATATTTTATATACAATATTGGTTCTTTAGTATTATTAATGTTAATTATTTAGTCTTATTCTATTAAATCTGTTTATATTTCAACCCTGGGTTTCCTTGTTTTTTTCTGATTCCCCTTCCTGGGTGGGGAGGGGTCATCGGGTGATAGAATAATTGTCTAAACGACAATAAATTGTTCTGGCTTCTTCAAACCATAACACTGGGACCTTGAAGTGGGGTGGGCCAGTGGTGGGACCCAGGCAGTGGAGCCTCCACTTGGGCTCTCCACAGGGAGAGCATGCTTGGGGTGGGAGCACAGGCCAGGGCCAGCTGTTGCAACAACCCACAGTATGGGCATGTGTGTGAACAACTATCGAACTTCAGGTCAGAGTAGCAGGCAAGTAGGAAAGAGAAGAGCTATGGAAGTGGTTTTCCCTTCCCTGAGGATGGGGATCAGGCTCAGGAGCGGCTGGAGCTGGGATGAAAAGAGCAACCTCCCACCGCTCTGGCAAAGGAGGGGGGATCTCCAGGGTCACACTGTCCACCAGGTTCGGCTACCTCAGGCTTTACACTAGTTAACCTGCTTAGCGGTCTTCATCAGTCATCACTAGTGAGTCAGGGGCACAGGGATGTATCATACCTAACTGCTCAGCCATGCCATCACTTTGCTTTTACTCCCCTGTCGTACAGTAACAGGCTTAGGGAGGCTGCCCAGACTGCCATGCCAGCAGTGCCATATATCTTGTTCCCTGGTCCTGTGACAATTCCATTGGTCCCACAGCACAGGAGAGAGACTGAAGCACAGGACAGTCAAGAAACTACCTAATGACTGTGATGGAACTAGCTGAAGGGCATTAGTGTAATGTTGAAAAAGAGCAGGCTCACTGGCTTGAGAAAGCAATCAAAACAGGAAGGCAAGTCTAACATTTTTTGCCTTTTATTAACTGACTTCAAGTTCTAATAAACCTCTTCAGTTTTTCTTCTGTGAAAAAGAACATTTTTCAAGTAGCAATATAATCTCAGCTTCAGAAGTACAGTTTATCCAGAAGAGATTTATTTTTCTTAATTCAAAGTGAGGTAAAGATACATCTAACCAAAGGCTCCAGAGATGCAAAATCAAGGTATACATTTTTATAAAACATACTGAGCAGACAATGAAATACACATGTGCGCACACACACATACATATATGAACAAAAACACATATATAAATTTATACATAATATTAAATCTTCCTAGTATGCTAATCATAAGATTTTCCCTCCAATAAATTCACCTTTTCCATTGCCATTAAAGAAGTTTGGGACAACAAATGAAATTTGCTGAGTAACCAGAAGGCCAACTATTTTTGACAGTGATAGTCCAAAGGGACAGAAGCATGTTTCAGAGATGATCTTCCATCCTTGAAAATAGTCTTTTCCAATTTGATTAGGAAGCCATTAGGGTGAGTGCCTCCTTCGATTTCAATCATTATGGTGTCCTGCAGAAAGACTGCTGAACTTGGAAGAATCCAGGATTTAAAGCAATTTATAATGCTCTGGAGAACCATTGCACATCCTGGATAAGACCATCCAACACTCTGATTCCCATTAAGCATTAATGGGTCTGGTCGGTCATATCTAATAAAGGAAAATCTGACTATTGCCTTGCATTACATGATATTCCTACAGCACAGTACAACAGAAGAGTTAGCATCCTAGCAACTTCTCTGCCTTCATTTAAATTCATATAAAATGGAGGCCAAGCTGAGAAAAGGATTTCTCTAACAGTGAGACTCTGACAGACTCATAGATGTGACTCACAGGCAACACTGCTTCTGGGCCTGTCTACAAGTGTAAATGGCTTGTTTGCATGCTCTATCCATCTCAGCAGAGGGACATCCAACGCTAAGCACAAGTGCAAAACTGAAGGTGAGACTGGAAGCTGTGCTATTCGGAATCAGGGAGGAAAAGCAGATTGTACAGTGGCAGGGGGAAGAGAAAAGATTTACTAGATACTCCTAGAGTAATTCCTTATAGAACAAAGTGCTTCTCAGGGCTGGTCCCTCATGCAATCTCTCCTTATCTCACACGCATGACTGATAGGCTGAAGAACTGTATCTGCCCATTGCTGCTCAAGACAAGAGGAAAACTGAAGGCTTTGTGCAGAATGAGTGGCCATGCACAGCAGGTGCCATGTGCACAGCACACATGGAGGACTTTTTTTGTCCAAGGAGGCAAAAGCAAGCATAACAAGACATGTCTACTCTGTGTGTTCAATGATGAACAGGTGCTAGCAGTATTTTTACTCGTCTGTGTTAGTAAGTACCTAGCAGACTTTTTCATAGCTCAGGACCTCATTGCACTAAAACACTGTACAGTCAACAAAAAGACAGTCTCTTACCCCAAGAGATTGCAAGAGGTAACAGATGGATTAAGGCAGAGTAGATCTACAAGTCCCACTAACAAAACAAGTTGGACAATATTAGTCAACATAAGAAACTGTGGTCTCAGCAATCTTATGTAATTCTGACGACTCTGGACTGGAAACGTGTTCTCGCTCCACATCCTAACCATCAAACTCCAAGCTGGACTATCAACAGTTTGAATGTGTCAGTGATCACCAGGGACTGACATAAACATTAAAATTCTTCATTATAATCACTTTCCTCTATTATTAAGAAGGATCAGCAAAGCAAAATTGGAGCAGTATTAAATGAATATATTCATACAAGTTATTAGTCAATGTAATAACTCTGCAATGTAATCTATTCCAAAAATAATCACAGAAAAATAAACATAATTAAAAACACACAAGCTGACATATGTCAGGGCAGAGTATGTGTTAGTAGATAACTACCACTGATTGTGAATCATATAACAAGAACGGAAATGAAACTTTTTGTTAACTTTAAGGGGTGTCATGCCTACTTCTGATTCTAATCTAGATGATATTAAGCTTGTGGTTTAATGAACTCAGCCAACAGACAGACGCACTAACAGGCAGAAATTCACAGAAGCAATGCAATTTATTTTTTTGCTTTCTATACTCCGCTGTACATCTGTGAAAGAAAGAAAAAGACAGAAAGAGAAAGACAGAAAAAGACAGTTCCATATGCCACGTGACTGCTTAAGCACTTCTTACTATGCCTTCCAGTAAGACCTGTATTTCTTTTCCACCCGAAGCCTGATCTTGCTGATTATTTTTTCTGAAAGAAGCCAAGAGGGATAACCTGGCACTAGGCTGTGAGGTAAGTATCCAATAGGCAGATTCTTTTTTTATCTCCCCGCTGAAGGGAAATCCAAATTTCATTTGTGAGGGAGACAGTTTCCTTGAAACCAAATTAGCCCTCAATTTTTCAATTAATATAAAGCAAGAAAGCACGCTTCCGTGTAATGTTTCCTCTTCTGCAGCGGTGGTCCGCAGCCAGTTGGCAGTTCACCACTTGCATGTCCCTTGGAAGCTGCTTGGTGATGTAGTGCCTTCCAAGAAAGGCAAAGTATCATGCTGTTGGCCGAAGCGCACTCTGTTGTCACTCTGCTTGCTTGTGGGCAAGCACAGGTTTGGAGCTGCTGAAAGCTAACATAAAAGTGGAAGGAGTCTCACAGCCTATGCCTAAGTCATATCTGGTCCCCACATCCAGATGTCCCCATGCCAGCTTCTCTCCTCCTCCCACATTCCGGGGATGTCCACACAACTGAAGCCTGGGAAGGTTTTGCAGGTCTCAGAGCCACAGCCTGCTCCGAATGGTGCCTTGCCAGGTAAGATGAAAGGTCAAACTGCCACAGCCTCTGCAGCATCCTGATCTTTGGATGGTCACTGCAGACATCAGAGTGCAGCTGCAATGCAGTCTGTGCTGTTCTTGGAAGAAAGCTGCGATCCCAACTGCCTGCTAGTTGAGCAGAAAATGGAGAGCATCATAACATCTCCTTTACTCTCACCAAGTCCTGCTGAACTTGCACTCTACCGTCCTCAGGAAGAAACACGGGGCAGAATCAGTTAGTACCAGTAACTCAGGAGTACTCTGGCTCTGACAGCTTCTCCAAGTTCTTATGCCAAACAAATCACTAAGCCTTACTTCGCATCCAAGGGCTCGCTTTTCAGTTCATTCCCCATGACTCTAAAAATCTGCACAGTGAACGCATAATGAAATCATACCTTTTAGGTTGATATGGCTAAAACACAATTAGGACAGTACTGAGAATGTTGTATATGGAAAATCCCATATTTATTATTCTGCAGAGACTACAATATCAGAAGCTCTCAGCTATTTTAGGTATCAGGAAGGGAGTGAATATTGAGTTCATAATAATACCCAGTACACAGACACAATGCTTGACAGTATTGCTGATATTTAGCAATGCTGTGAGAATTCATTTCAATATGGAGACTTAGTAATAATTGTACATGCATCTTAATAAAGCAGAAGTTTGTAAAATAATAATTCACTATGTGTACTACTTGTTTCATGCACTGTGTCTGCATTTAGTATGTTAAACAAAAATAATTTTAAAAACTTACTTGCATTTCTGAGTCAGCTGTGACTCTCAGCTGTCACTTTGACTGCATAGGTTTTGGATCCAGTCTTTTGCTTTGTACCTTCCCTGCTTCCAAAGATTGTGCAATAGAACAATAGATTGTTGTCTTTTATTCTCAGGTATATAAAAAAAGAGTGGAGATAAATATTTAATAATTCTAATAGACCACTGAGACTTTATTGACAAAAAGCAAATCCCAATTTGTCTTTCTATGTTGCTATCTTCGGCTGCATTTATCATTTCCTATTCACTCCTAATAAATTTTAGAAAGTGTTTGCTTAGGTATTAATAGTGTTCACATCAAGTACTTCTTAACAACTTGAAATGCTAATTTTGACAACCTTAATTTTATTATTAGGTCTGCCTTGCCAACAAAATCCCGCTAAGCTAGAGAAGCCTAGTTTCTCATCTTCTACTTTAAGCCACTCAAAAAAGAGAAACAATTTGCAAGTTGTGAAAGCACAATGTCATGCTTTTCTCTCCTTCCCAATTTATCATAAAAAAATATACTAGTTGTTACGATTCATATAGTGAAATGCAATATATTAAAGTTTAAATGAAAACTACAGCAGTGCCCAACTTCCAGCAAAGCAGAACTAATAGAGAATTTGAGTTTCTTCTTTCTGTAGTTCTTTCCTTGATCAACTCTAACCACCATTTTTCTTGCACCTACAAATCTCTCAGATAGATAGATGATACTTAATGGCCTGTCTTGAGACATGATTTTTAATCCTCAGAGGGAGAGACCAGAAAATCTTCAAATACAAAAAAAACCCCAAAGTTGATTTATAGATTACACCTCTCTTCATAACTCTGATAGAGGAGGAAATACATTTTTTGCATTGTGAGGAATTTAAATGAGCGTGGCTTTATGATGGATTCTAAACTATGCATGAATGGGTGAGATGAAAATGCATTTAGCAAACTAGTGCATTCCTATTCTCAGCCAGGCTGGCAGATCAGAAAAGAGAGCTTTAGTTATTCAAGGCTATAACATCTGTAAAAAGCTGTAGTGTAAATACAGAAAATAAATTTTTAAAAAATAAAAGAATAGTTTAATTATAATTCCCGCTTAGAAGGTCAAGTGATTAGCTTCAGATTCACGTCATATATACTAAAAATCAGTCATTTAACCTGTTTTTTTTAAAAAATAAGCAAATAGGGAAGTGAAACCAACATGTAAATATTTTAAAAGATAATTCAAGGCCAGTCATAACACACTTTTTCCATTTTTTTTTTTCAAAATAAGAAGAATGCTTAAAATCTTTGAAAAATATTTGCTTATCAAAATAGTTCAATAATGTATAAACTAAAGAAAATAATTTTTGGGGGAGTTGTATAACCCTTTGAAGTTAACTGTTAAAAGGTAAGCAGAATATGCTGTTCAAAACCAACGGTAAAAAATGTTTTTACAAAACGCTGAAATAAAGCATTTTAGCATTCCTAAAATGAGTCATTAGTATTGATGCCTACCTTTGAACAGCTCAGCCAGCTATCCTACCAACAGCTTCTTCCTCCTCATTGCCCACTTGACTGTCCTTGGCTTTCAATACTAGATGGAAAAATAAAGAGAAAGCAATATGGTAAATAGTGAAACCTAGCTAGAAGAAGGGTGAAACACACTCCCTGACACCCGTGGTATGACCCATACCAAACAGCAGGCACACATCTCACCCAGAGCCACTCATTAATAGCTCATCTGCCTTCCTGGACGTCAGGTATCAAAATTTTCTGGCCGTTTCAAAGGGTAAAGATTAAAGCACATAGCCTGGTCTTCTGGATTGTCCAAAAGACCCATGAGCACTGCAAATTCACACAGAGAAAGACATATCAGCTAGTTCTTCATGTATGCAGCAATAGTTGTTCACCTAACCTGGGTTATGTCAGTTCTAGCCAACAACAATATCCACCTACAACATTTAGGTAAAATAGTACTGATGAACATATTCACAAGTTCAACTTTAAGTTCATCTAATTATAGAATCATAGAACCATAGAATCGTTTAGGTTGGAAAAGACCTTTAAGATCATCCAGTCCAACCATTGACCCTACTTTACCAGGTCTGCCACTAAACCACGTCTCTAAGCACCACATCTACACAACTTTTAAACACATCTAAGGATGGTGACTTAACCACCTCCCTGGGCAGCCTCTTCCAATGTTTGATAACTCTTTCTGTGAAACATTTTTTCCTAATGTCCAGCCTAAACCTCCCCTGCTGCAACTTGAACCCGTTTCCTCTTGTCCTATCACTAGTTACTTGGGAGAAGAGATCAGCTCCCAGCTCACTACAACCTCCTTCCAGGTAGTTGTAGAGAGCAATAAGGTCTCCCCTCAGCCTTCTCTTCTCCAGACTAAACAATCCTAATTCCCTCAGCCGCTCCTCATAAGACATGTTCTCCAGACCCCTCACCAGCTTTGTTGCCCTTCTCTGGACACGTTCCAGCACCTCAATGTCCCTCCTATACTGTGGCGCCCAAAACTGAACACAGTACTCAAGCTGCGGCCTCACCAGTGCTGAGTACAGGGGCACGATCACTTCCCTACTGCTGGCCACACTAGTCCAGATACAGGCCAAGATGCCATTGGCCTTCTTGGCTACCTGGGCGCACTGCTGGCTCATGTTTAACCAGCTGTCCACCAGGACTTCCAGATCCTTTTCTGCCAGGCAGCTTTCCAGCCACTCCTCCCCAAGCCTGTAGCGTTGCATGGGGTTGTTGTGACCCAAGTGCAGGACCCGGCACTTGACCTTGTTAAACCTCATGCAATTGCCTTCAGCCCATCGATCCAGTCTGTCCAGATCTCTCTGCAGAGCCTTCCTACCCTCAAGCAGATCAACACTGTCGCTTAATTTGGTGTCATCTGCAAACTTACTGAGGGGGCACTCAATCCCCTCGTCCAGATCATCAATAAAGATATTAAACAAGGCTGGCCCCAGAACTGAGCCCTGAGGAACACCGCTTGAGACCTGCCGCCAGCTGCATTTAACACCATTCACCACAACTCTCTGGGCTCAGCCATCCAGCCAGTTTTTAATCCAGCAAAGAGTACACCTGTCTAAGCCACGGGCTGCCAGCTTCTCTAGTAGAATGCTGTGGGGGACTGTGTCAAAGGCTTTACTAAAGTGCAAGTAGACAACATCCACAGCCTTTCCTTCATCCACCAGGCGGGTCACCTGGTCGTAAAAGGAGATCAGGTTGGTCAAGCAGGACCTGCCTTTCATGAACCCATGCTGGCTGGGCCTGATCCCCTGGTTGTCCTTCACATGCCACATGAGTGCACTCAGGATGATCTGTCCCATGATCTTTCCTGGCACTGAGGTCAGGCTGACAGACCTATAGTTCCCTGGATCCTCCTTCTGGCCCTTCTTGTAGATGGGTGTCACATTGGCAAGCCTCCAGTCATCTGGGACCTCCCCTGTTGACCAGGACTGCTGATAAATGATGGAGAGTGGCTTGGCAAGCTCCTCCGCCAGCTCCCTCAGCACTCTCTCGTGGATCCCATCTGGCCCCATAGACTTGTGGCTGTCCGGTTGGCGTAGCAGGTCACTAACTGCTTCCCCTTGGAT
>VFFE01007024.1:67997-124096 GCA_008921705.1 Burhinus oedicnemus
TTACCAGTTGTGTCAGGAAGTTATCTTCCACACACTCCAGGAATCGCCTAGACTGTTTCCTCTCTGCTGTGTTGTATTTCCAGCAGATGTCTGGTAGGTTGAAGTCCCCCACTAGGACAAGGGCTGGGGATTGTGAGACTTCCGTCAGCCGCTTGTAGAATGCTTTGTCTATTGCTTCATCCTGTTTGGGTGCTCTATAACAGACTCCCAACAGGATATCTGCATTGTTGGCCTTCCCCCTCATCCTTACCTATAAGCACTCGACCTCGCCTTCACAGTCATTGAGCTCTATACAATCAAAACATTCCTTAACATACAGAGCCACCCCACCACCTCTCCTTCCCTGCCTATCCCTTCTGAAGAGCTTACAGCCATCCATTGCAGCATTCCAGTCATAACAGTCATCCCACCATGTTTCTGTGATGGCGACTATGTCATAAATATCCTGCTTCACAATGGCTTCCAGCTCCTCCTGTTTGCAGCCCATGCTGCGTGCATTGGTGTAGATGCACTTGAGCTGGGCTATCGATTTCTCCTCCAATGTTGGCATGCTGCCCCTAGACTCATCTCTAACGAGCTTGATTCTATCCCCTTCCCCCTTCATACCTAGTTTAAAGCCCTTTCAATGAGCCCTGCCATCTCATGAGCAAGGATGCTTTTCCCTCTTTGAGACAGCTGAATTCCATCTGTCGCCAGCAGGCCTGGTGCTGTGTAAACCTCCCCATGATCAGAAAAACCAAAATTCCACTGGTGACACCAGCCTCTGAGCCATGTATTTAATAGGTGTGTTTTCCTGTTCCACTCAGTGTCCTTCCCTGCCACCGAAGGGATTGAGGAAAACATTACCTGTGCTCCTGATTCCTCGACCAGTTGCCCCACTGCCCTGAAGTCCTTTTTAATCGCTTTTGGACTACTGGCTGCAACCTTATCACTGCCCACTTGCACAACCAGGAGTGGATAATAATCAGAGGGCCGTACCAGACCAGGGAGTTTCCTAGTGATATCCCTAACCCAGGCCCCAGGGAGGCAGCAGACTTCCCTGTGGGATGGATCGGGTCAGCATATTAGGCCCTCTGTTCCTCTCAGAAGGGAATCGCCTACAACAACTACCCTCCTTTTTTTCTTAACAGAAGCAGTCCTAATGCATGGGACTGACTGACTCACCCTAGGCAACCCCCTGGAAGAATCTTCACCTATCTCCTCATTTGCATGGCCCTCAATTTCCAGAGCCCCATCCCTGTTATGTGAGGGCAACAGGGGAGGTGAGGGAGGCTGGGAGGGGACTCGCCTGCCTCTCTGAGCAGGGACCTGTTTCCAGTCACCCCCATCTCTTAGTTCCCCTCCTCCTGCCTGGTGGCAAGAGGGGAGGGGATCCTTTACTTCTTGTGGGCCCCCTGTCTGCTGCCTTGGCCTCAAGGTGTGGCTCCACCAATCTATCTCCATCTCACACTCTGATACTCCTGAGCCTGTCCACATCCTCTCTCAGCTTTGCCACCAGGCTAAGCAGGTCATTGACCTGGTCACACCGCCCACAGGTGGTGTCTCTGCTGTCCTCCAGTGCGAGTGACAGGCTCAGGCACTCCCTGCAGCCAGAGACCTGCATGGCTGCACGTTTTTCTAGAAGCTCCATCTGGGTTGCCACATTACTTCTCGCAAGGGATTTCGGACGAGGGGAAACCATGGCTAGATCCACTCCTGGGAGGGCAACGGCCACTACTTGAGTCGAGTTTGCCTCTCAAGCCAGGAGGGGGACCAGTTACCACCAGTTGAACTTACCTCGCTGAGTGCTGACTGAGTTCCTCGGTGCGTGGCGACTGGTTGATGGGCTCCAGCAGGGCACGTGTAGAACTGCCGCAGGTGCTGCCGGCTCCATCCCTGCCACGTCAGCAGCCCTCCCCCAAGCTGCCAATGCCAACACGAGCTAGTCACTTCTCTGGGCTTTGAGAGTCCCCAAAAAGAGCTCCTTGTCGGCCCTTTTCGCCTTGATCCCCTTCCCCAGCACGGACTTACCTACACTGGAGCTGGTCTTCTCGGTGAGATTCTAGGCTGAGAACCATTTGCATGCAGTCTTAGCTTTGGAAGTAAAAGTAATGATGTACATAATTTCAACCTATTCATGAATAGCAGTGGATATTTTTTATACTGTTGGACATTTCTGCAGCATTTAGAAACTATTTCAGGGTCACCCAGCATTATCTGACAGAGAAAAAACCCCAGGTGTAAGGTATGAGAATGTTTTTTCATGAACTTACAAAAGAAGCAGCCAGAGCCAGCTGTACCTCCAGCGCTAGCCTTACTGTATGGGGTATAAAAGTAGTTCCTCTGGAGAGGGGAAGAACTGATGCCACTGTGTAAGCCTAGTCAGAAAAAAAGGATTAAACACCTGCTGGGTATTACACAGCTCTGCCGATGCATCATTGTGTAAAATCATCCCACTGTTACCAAGAAGACCTGTCTCTTTACATGATCAGTTCATGAATGAAAACCAGGTTGCTGAGACTGGATACAAACACAAAGATTGCTAGCTCAAGGGAAACATTTTAAAGAAGCCATAGTGCAGTTCAGTATTTCTTGTTTGAAAACTCATGCCACATTTGATTAATTTTTTCTGCAGTAAGAAAAATTGTATAAGATTTCTCACTAATACCAAATGCTGGTATGGTTACAAAGCACGTAACAAACACAACTGTCTTTATTCATGCATTTTGTTATTGCTTTTCAATGATAAACTTGACCATGAGTGCATTGGGAAATTGCATGAACCTGAATATACAAAACCTGTCCTAATTATCTTCCCATCAACTAGCACTAACAGGTCTTTAAACATACAGGAGGCTAGGATATACCTGAAGGTCCAGGTTGAACAATCCCTTTAATAACCTCATCCTGGTACAGCTGAACTTTTATTTTTAAATAATATATCAGAGTTGATCTTAAGGTGGGGAGAAGAGCCTGAGACTGCCAAACCAATTCCTGCAGGAACAGTAAAACCAAAGAAGTAGTGAGTAAAGGTTTGTGATATTGCTCAACATATATAGAGAGCATCAAGTACACTGAAAAGTACCTACTTAACAAAACAAGGCATTCTTTGCATGCTCCAAGGGGACATGAGAAATAGGATGATGAAAATGGGAGCAGTGCGTGGGAAACCTGTAAACACATTACTTAATGCAGTACTGGCAAGCACGATATATTATGAAGTATTGTGTAGATGAACAGAGAATAAGAATTTATGTGATAAAGTAGTCTTATAATTTGTTGGTTTATCAGGGATTGTTGGAGAAGAGCTTAGGTAACAGGGCAGTAAAAAGTTGTAACCAGTGTTTTCATACAGATTTATTGCTAATACAACCAGCATTGTCATCTAGTGTTATTGCTATAATGTTACTTTGAAAGCCATCTTAAGTTCCTTTTCATGTTATAGTGTTATCAACCATAAAGGAAGGTAACAACTAAATAGTCCTTCAATGTAACTCTAAGTTATTTTCCATAAAATTATGCTGATAATACATCAAAAAAGATCTTATTTTTTAGTAATTACTCCTACATATATGTGGATACCTATATGTATACACACACACATGCACATATTGATAGCATTGGATTGCCTAATAGATTGCAAATTACATAACTTGATTTCTAGTATATATGCAGATATACATGTAGGCACATGTTATATGAAAATCTTTAGTATGGTACCTTAAAAATTTGTTCAAATGAAGTCAGATTAAAATTCCAAATGGAAATAATAAGACAGCTTCACTTTAGCCAAAATAAGAAATTAGTTTTGTGTAAATCATAGGGATTTTCTATCAAATGGTATGGGTTACAGGTTTACCCACAAAAATCTGGGAATGAAAATTGGAAAGATATTTGGTTTTTTCCCCCAAAATGGTACTCAACAAAATTATTTGCTATCTGTAGTAGGAAGGAGTGCAATATATAATAAGAGAAGTATCATCCCTAGATTAAAAAACTGTGATTTTGACTACTTAGAGGAATTTTATAATACTGACAGATAACCGATAACATTAACTCAGGTTACAGTTTGCTATTATATTGACAGTAGAATGGCCCTTTCAAACTAAGCACCTTGTGACAGTTTAGGTGATTCACCCAGCTCTGTCTCTTAGTCAATGTTGTGACCCAAAAGCCCCTTCTTTAGACTTCTTTCAGGACTACATGCCAATTTTCCTCAAGCTTTTCTCAGCCACTGGCGTCTCACACTGCTTTGCCCAAAACAATACTATATAAAGACCTTCTGCCAAGATTATGCAATTTCCTGAGGAATCTTGCATTAGCATATGTTTTGAGAGACAACATTTGCTTTAATTGCTCTTATTTTGCTTGCCGGCTTCAGGTACATCTGGAGATGGGGAGTAGAAGCAGCTTTTAGTGTTACTCTCTAGGCAGGTCTAGGACAGGTTTGCAATCTGGAAGGAAATAGGGTCTCAGGAGTTTCTGCTGAAGCTTCTGTAGAAAGATTTATAGAATTTAACCCCACCTATATCATTATACTCTGCAGGTATATTTTTAACTTTCTACTAAATAATTATTTCGGAATGCAACAGCATGGCATGGAACATATGTGTAGCAAAAATAGTCTCCACAGAAAACATAAAAATAGCAAGAGATCTGGATTCGTCAGTCAAGTCATGTGTTGCTCAACTAAGGCTTCATAGCTTGGCCCAACTGCATTTCCCCTGAAAGCCCCTGAAGTACTTTCCACATTTGAAAGCAGTATTAGTACAATTTGATTTGCACTCGGTAAAAAAAAAATGCAGCAAGTGTTTACATTGCACTCCAGTGCTGTGCAGCAATCAAAGATAAGGTGGCAAGAACACTGTACTCCAGTTACAACTCTAGGGCAAAATTATTTGGACGAGTATACTCATCACCTCCACTGGACAAAAACGTCAGTGACTTTCTTTTTTCAGTGCCTTGGGATCCTTCCAAAGCAAGCAGGTGAGAGATCAGATGTGTCCCTTGTGGTAGGCAGACTGCAGAAGATACCACCCTGCCTGCGTCCGGGGAGCTGCCCCACCTGCCCTGACCGTGGGACCCTTGGGGTGGGTGTTCGCTCCCACTCCCCAGGGGGAACAAGGAGTGACCAGCACCACCCCTGACCCTGCATAACTGAGCCTGTGCAAGACCAAAAAGTGACTCTGCTGTGGTCCTCCTCAGTGCTGGCACCCGCGTTGCCTTTTTTTGAATCAGGAGAGGATTTCTAAAGTGCCTCATCCCCACCTACTGCAGGTTGGTTCTCAGAGGGCGGGGTGTCAGAGCCCGCTGCCGGGGCTCCTTTTGGATGAAACTAAGCCAGAAATTGTGTCACAAAGGTGTACCTAATGTGGTCCAACTGGTAATATGGTTTCAGCTCACGGGAGGACACCAGAGAAACTCTGAAGTAAGCCCCTCACTCTGAAAGTAGGCTGGATAGGGCCTCAGCACTATTTGATTCTATAAATCCAATCTTACTGGGCTGCACAGTTTGCTGATGCAGATAGAGAAGTGCGGCAATACCAGGACAAGAAGGACCTTGGTCCCTGAAAAAAGGATTGAAAATTAGTCTTTTTTTTTTTTTTTTAAACAGAAAAGGAAGTGATGCAAGTTGAATATGTGTTTTCTTTTACTACAGGTAGAAGTGGATGAGACTCTTTAAGTATCTGGTATTTTATAGGTCCTTGCATTCCCTTGGGATTCTGATTGTGTTTAATCCTGTACACCCTATAAAAATTTTAACCTGCTCCTAAAGATACTATTTCTTACTTGTGGCTAGCTGCAGACAGGCTCTATATGAACTTGGTTTTATACCTCCTGGGTAGCTCAGGAACATTGATCTCCAAAGCACAGTTATGGAGTGGGCTGATAACAAGTGACGCACTAAATTGTGCTACTCTGGGAGTGTTCAAGGTGTTCCCTAGAAGTTTCTCTTCAAGCAACACAAATACCACCTTCAATTACTTCATGAGGTCAGAAGGAGTCACCGCACAAAATGGCTCATCTGATGATACGGTGAATAACTGTCAGTTATTTGCCTGGCACGATTATGCTGGCTCTTCAGGCCTCTGAGAGAAAATAAATGTCAAAGGCATCTTTAATCCAGCAGGAGAACGTTATCAAGAACTGGTGTCCAATATATTCGTGCCAGGCTAAAAAGGAAGGGTGACATGGGTAATCTGATTTCATCTGCTATGCCTAAGCACCATCTGGCAGTATAATGAAGAAGAGCACATTATAACCAGACTACATTCACCAGAAAAAAAAAAAAAAAATCATTGAAGTTTAGACCATGCATTCAAAGGCCAATCCTTCCCTTGTTTTCAGGCCAGAATGAGTTCATGAGCTGTCTTAATTTATCTCACTTCCACCTCTCATAAGCAGGGAAATAGAAACTTGCATAAAGTGAGCAGTAAATACTTTCTGTGGTGTGTGGAGAGCTCTCTGCTCCTTTCTGCTCTCTCAAATATCCTTTGAAACAGAATGAACTTGGCTCCTAGGTTTCTATGCATCTCCAGAAAAAGATGCTACATGCTGGCAGGGTCATCCTGCTGAAGACAGCAGGGACTGCCAGGGAGCTGCAGGTTAGGGAGAGAAAGTGGAGAAGCTGGTACTGATGTGAGGAGGACTGGTAGTCCCCGGGGACCCACAACTTGCACACTGCTCCAGTGTGAAGCCCTTTACTTCAGGACTCACTCTCTGGAGAGGCAAGAGCAGAGGGAAACTATGACCTGCTTCCCTCAAAGGTCTTCCAGGGGTCTTCTTTGACCGCTAGTCACTAATCTTTCCCCTGCTTGCTCCATGCTGACTTTCAGCTATGTCCCGTGAAACCTATTAAGTCTTGCTGAACTAGTAGGGGTTTCACATCTAGGAAATTAGCTGTAAGCAGTGCAAGCTGCTGTGAATTTGAAGAAAATTGTCATTCAGGTAGCATTGGTAAGAAAATCAGCATTTGGAAAGTCCATGACACTGAGAAAGCTTTTTTCTAATTTTTGAAAGCTGTACTTTAAGTGCATCATATGTAAATGGTATAACCTGATCTGCTGGGTTTGAAACATGTTTTGTACAATACATTATTTGCCTTCCCAGGGCCTCTTTGAGAGGTGCTGGGAGGCAGCAACAGGCAACAGAAGGTGAAAATAATGAGGAAGATTTGGAGGATAACTTTACTCCCCATGGACTCCTTAGATGGGTATTCACTGAATGCTTTTGCCACAGACTCTTGGGAAGAGAGTTTTTGTCCCCTAATTATTAGGATTTTTACAAGAATTGATGCCCCACAAAAGGGAAGTCTTCATTCTGAAGACTAAGGAAAACTGACAGAAATTATACTTCCCTAACATGTTTCAGGATTAAAATAACAGATCTGAGTCTGAAGGCTGACTAGGACAAAACCTGTAGAAACAGAACTGATTCAGCACTGTCACCTCTTCTACACTCCTTTGTCTGAAGGGATTTCAAACAGCTGAACCCTTCTCCAGCTGGTTTCAGGGCAATCCAAACATACAAAAAAGGACTACATAAGCTTTGTTTTTTCTTCACATATGTATAATAATGCATAATTGTGTTACACAATCCTATAGGCTACATATTATATAAATATGTTATTATATAACAGTTTTTATAAAATAATACAATATATCATGATTATATTATATAATATGTATTATTTATATGCTATGCAATTATGTAATAATACCTTGGTTTTATATACATAAACAAATTTGCCAAATATATTGTTTTAGTTTGGTCTACACTGGTTTTTACTTTAAATCGAGTAGTTGTGGCTTTTGAGTACACTCACCCACAGAGCATGACGTTTTTTGCCCTAAATATCTCTTGGTTCCCAGCTCTCAGCAATCATAACAAGGACTGAAGTCATTTATTCCCCTCTTAAGTGTTTTTCTCCTTACATTTCTCCTTCTTTCAAACCCTTTCAAGAGGCTGCCAAATGACTATAATCACCTGCTTCAGGCAGATGGACAGTAGTGTGGGACAGCATGTAGCCCATGTGTTAGGCGAAGGAGGAAAGTCAGCTGCCATAATCATGGTCTCCTCATTCTTGAGCCACTTGATATGGGAACATGATATAGCTCTATTATTGGCAGCGCTTGACTATTCAGCCCTTGACTTCTACCACTTTTCAAGCATGCCTGAAAATAATGTATTTCATTTTACATTAAAAGTTCCATCATCAAAATAAGGGAATGAGAAAAGACATTTTTTTTTTTGCCCCTCTGTGTTCTGATCTGGCTGATGAACTGGAAAACTAATCAATACTATCTGCAGCCTTGGTTAGGTGTATACTGAGTACAACTGAGACTGCAGTGCTCCTGAAGAAGTCTGGATTTAAAAATAAAAGTTACAGAGCAAAGAAATTCAGTGTTCAAGGATGCATTTCACAAACAAGACATTAACTTCTAATCAAGAGAGACACCACAATCTTAAACCTATCCAAGTAGAGAAAACACCCTGTTTGCGGAAAGGAATATCGGAATTTCATTATGCAAGGAGACATCGAACTAAAACAGAGAGCTTGTAATGCAACATAAAACACAGGTTGTAAAGACACATTGCATAATGTGTTTGATTTCCATTTCATTTTTTAGATTCAAATCCAGAACCTAAATTTACTTACAGTTGTGTGAACTTAGCAAAGAGAAGCATTAAAAATCTTTTAGTGTTGTTTCAAAAGACAAATTGAAAGACAAACTAGAGCAGCCAGAATTTAGAAAGTCCTTGTACATATGGGCACGCTGTTACTCACAGGTACGCACATACTATCTCAAAATACACGTTACAGTCTGTGCATATGTATGAAGGAAATAATATATGCATACTTACAAATATATTTTCTAAATTAGCAATTTTCAAAATTAAAAATTAGCAAACAATTTTCCAAATTAATAATTATTTTTTTCCTCTTAATTGGCCCTTGAAACACAGAAACCAAAAGTGTGGAGAAGTGGAATTATAAATTATTTTAAACCCCAAACCTTTGCACCTACCAGTATGTGGCGACGTCATAGGACAGACAAGAAATGGATTCAAGTGAAATCACCTCTCTGTTCTGCATTGCTGAAGAAAAACTCATGATGAAAGGCTGCATAATAAATTTAGAAGTCTAATTCATTAGAGTGGACTATATCTCCCCTTTACTAAATTCTCATCGTTTTTCATGCATACAGATGTTCATTTATTTTTCTGTAAAAATACACTGAGTACAGTAATTTTGGCTGTAATCTGAGAATCATAGTATGCTGCACAAAAACTCTCTGAAATGTCTTGTGTCTAATCTTTATTTTAATTGAAACAGGCTGGTAAAGTAATACACATACAAGCTGCTAATGTCTGTGTAGTTTATCTTCATTTAATGAAGTGTCAACTTTAGGACAGGAGAAACGTGGAATTTCCTAAGCTGTGAGGAATTTCAGTGTAATGAGATTGGGTTTCCAACATTGCCACAATCGTTTGATCTTTCTGAAGTAGTGAGAAGGGCTGTACATGAGGTGAAACACTTTACCTCCTTATAATTTGTTTCCCTTTAATTCTAAAAGGCGATTCTGAAAGATGTGCTGTCACTGATTGACATGTACAATTTGCAC
This sequence comes from Burhinus oedicnemus, assembly GCA_008921705.1. Classification (NCBI taxonomy): domain Eukaryota; kingdom Metazoa; phylum Chordata; class Aves; order Charadriiformes; family Burhinidae; genus Burhinus; species Burhinus oedicnemus. Next base: position 77,603 of record VFFE01007024.1, read on the forward strand.
TAAGGCCACTGGGAGCTGATACACAAATCAGCATCAGTGGATGTTCCTAAATACTCCTGACTCTCAAAATAGCTCTCAGACATGTTTTTACTGTATAGTTCTTGACTGCAAAAAGAAAAATATCCCCTACCTCCTGTAATTCTTTTGCTTTTTTTTTTCCCTTAGAAAATGTCAAAAACATCACTGCCATGGCCTTGCAGGTGGCAAAGCACGCTGCTGAATGCCGGGCTTAAGAAATAGAGTTTGCTATGCAATTACCTAACTCCTACTTAAGAGGGAGAGAAATCAAAAGACAAACAGGTGATAATTTGTGGATACATTGGGAAGAGGCTTCTCATCTTGGAGCTCTTTGCTATCATATTGACTTTAAACCTTTTTTCATACATGAAGTGGAAAATTAATCCCAGAAAGACATCGTGGAGTCATCTTCCTCTTTGCTGTTTCATCTCAACTGGTGAAAATTCAGCCTTTCCCTTAAGAGGAAATTCAGCCTGAACTGTGTGTTAATGGAAAAAAATGTCACTGATCAGGAAAAGAATAAGAACAATTCCTGCATTCTTTTTCTCAGAAAGACTCTAAAGCCCTTTTCTGAGCTTTTTTTGAAAATCCCGTATCTTAAAGACTAGAAACGTCACAGTCAAATTGTTGGTTGTGCATCATACTTGCTCACATATAAAAATCACATTTTTCACTCAAAGAACAAAATTTCTGGTGGTTGTATGTGACTTAAAATGCAGGAAGTCTTAGCTTACAATTCTGCAGTAGATTTCAGAATATTTTAGTATGGTTTTCTAATTAACCAAAAAAAAAAGATATTTCCAAAAAGTGGATTATTGACCAACTGAGAGCTATAAGATAACTGCCTCACACTTTTATAAGGGAAATATTACACTTTATTGTACAGAAACAACCTTGAATAATTTTTTTAATTATTTTTCTCTAAAACTTTTGGTATTACATATATTTCTATTCTCTATTTTCTCAGCTTTTCTGGGGAAAAAAATCCAATAGCCCAGCTCTTCTGTTGAATTGTAAGTCAAATTATTTCAGTCTTTTTTGTATGAATTAATGCTAAACAAGAATACATGGAGACGGTTGAATCATGACATGAATTGAAAAGTAGGCAAACATATAAAACAAAGACATGTTGCGTTACAGCAAGAGTTACCACTTTATCCAAGCGTAGCAGTCCGAGGGACTATCTTATATAATGGTTCAAGAAAAATTACATTTCCCCCCCAACCTCCATTTAGGCTGTTTTGCTGAAACCACTGAAAAGCAGAGCATTCTTCATAGTGGATGAAATTAAGTCCCCTGGGAAGCAATGGGACTCTTCCTGTTAACTACATGGTTATTTGGGTACCATTTTCTTCACTTCACTACTCAGAAGCATCAGTATATTTACTAATTTCTAGCAATATATGTAAGCATACATGGTAAACTGAAGCATTCCATATTGCTCCAGAATTTGCTTTTCCCTTCCTAAGTCAGAGCACAGTTGCTGGTCTTTTGACCTCAGTATTGTGAGGTATTTTCACATCTGTGAAAGGATAAAAAAAAAAGCAAACCTGCATTTGAAATAAGCTAGAGGCATGAAATAAAATGCCTAGACGATGACAGAAATAAATCTCTTACTCTGATTTACCAGCTAGAATGGGACTGGAGTCTCTCTGATCAGAAGATGATGAGATCCATAGATGAAGTGCAGGAAAAAGAAAAGGAAAAAAGAAACAGTCCAGAAGTTCTAACTTTAACAGACTCAGAGAGATTTACAGACTTCAAACGGGCAAAAAGAGGAGTCAATAGACAGCAGAATAGAAGTGTTCTTTAGACAGAAAAAGCCTTTGATATATGCTGACGGATGTATATTCATCCTTTAAATCAAAAAAATTAAACTAGTACGTGACACTGTGCACTTATTCTAATAGCATATCATGAAAGTGAAGGAAGGTGTAGAACAGTGCTATGGAGATAACGACGTTAAGGACTCGCCACATGGGGTTCTTAGACACTTCCTTTTATGTCCCATTGACATGGCTGAGAAAAGTGCTTTGGCTAAATGTAGGAAGAACATCTCCTGAGATGTACAAACCAGAATTGCTCTCTTTGAGTCTTTCTTATAAAACCTGTCAGGAATTTAATGTGCAACCTGCTTGCCAACATTTGAGGCTAGGTAGGCATACACAACACTGTTGGCTCCACTGGGACACTCTGTGGACTCTGGCGGTGTTACAAAGAGCAGCAGTCTGCGCATCTGGAGAGGTGTCACCCGCAATTTTCCCTTGTGGGAAGGATCTATCAGTACATGGTGTCCCCAGTCAGGTGGTCAGCACCCAGAGCGTGGCAAAGCAGGGTAACTGCCAAGCTATGACTACTGATTAGCAGTTGACAATAATTAAATAATTGTTAATGATACCATTGCCCTGTGATTAATGTCATGAGGTTTATGTAATATTTCCTACTCTTCTGAAATTCATGTAATTGAGTTCCATGAAGCAGTTTTAGGCAACTTGTTGATATCCTAATCGAAACACCGAAAACAGAATGTTCGATTTTCACTTTAATTCTATTTGTTTCTTCATGCATTAAGCTTCTTGCAGGAATGTTAGTTTTGGCTTGAGCTGCAGTGCCACATGTTGTGTGTCCCTGGGAGTGGCCCTTGAGCTCCTTGTGCATTTTTTAAAGATCTCAGTGTTCCAGATAATTGGACTGGGAACTGTTTCCTGTGCAGTGGTTGCAGATTAAGGAAATTAAGGGAGCAACAGTTGGAAAGGTGCATTTCTGATTTAATTTGCTCTCTGGAATGACAGAGCTATTCAATCAATTTCTGAGCATTACTATTATTCTGGAAGACTGCCAGCCAGGAAAGTATAACTTTTTAGCTGGATTTAAAACAAACAAAACAGAACAGGGAAGCAATTGGTGCTGTTGTAATATGAAAGAACTGAAGGTTTGCAAAACAAGCTGACTTCAATAGGTGTTGACTGCTAATTAGACAGGAAGTAATTATATTAAAAATCTTTTCATTGCAAGGCATCTGAAGAGGTGGACAAAGATAGAAGAGGACATATTTTTCTGGAAAACAGGACTATGAATAAAATTATCAAGAAAGCAAAAGAATTTTTACAAGTGGAGAGTAAATAACTATGTATAAGGAAATATAAGAAATTGTTATTGCAGCACATTTGACAGATTAAATAGTAGAAGAGATGGATGTTAATGAGGATGAAGCTACATTATTTGTTCCCTAACATCCATAAATCCATTTTGTACATCTTCTGGAAAGGAGTTGGAATGAATATGTACTAGAGATTTGCTTGCTGTCATTGATTATCTTCCTCTCTTTTATACAGAAGAATAATATAATGAAACTGGAGAACTGTATTAGTGGGTCGCTGATTGTCTTGAAAGCAGGAATGCTGCAGTATGCCCTGCTATTGCTCTCCTGCTTTGGATTAGGTTGACATTTGAACAACATGCAGCCTGATTCTTGTAATTTTATGTAACATCAGCTAACATCAGCCATCAGCTGAAATAAAAAGCTGTCAAATTTTCCCTAAATTCTCACTAAATAAGCAAGAGATCATTTTCTTTTAATTTAATAAATACTGAGGAGACTCCAAAAATAACATCACACGTTTTAAGTTTAGATAGAGTCACAATGACTTAAGTTTAAGTGAAAAAAGGGAAGATAAACAGTACTGTGTTTGGCATTTTGAAAGGGTAAAATTTTAAAAACTAAAAAAATGAATTGATGCATTGCACTGTGCCAAAAAGCGCAGAGATTTGAATGACAGAGACCTGAACTCTCTCTGAGTTGTAGACCTAAGAATCTGTATCAAGAATCTGTATGTCAAGTAAGGAGAAAGGAGAAGGCGCAGGAAAGGACACCCAGCCTAATCACTCCAATAAAAATATCAGGGAGAAGCTTCAGGTTTATGAACAGGAAAAGCACCAATTAGCAAGCTATATCTTAGCTATCAAGAAATGTAGGGCTAACGCAAGAATTGCTAGCAGTCAAGCTGAGAGCTGAGACCTTACAAAGAAAGAAAAGAAACAGTTAAATGTAGAATGATTAAAGAATGATTGAAGATAATCAACAAAAAGTGGGGCTCCTAAGCAAAGAACCAGCAGGGGTCATCTAAGCAAGACTCCAAAATCAAATTAATACTCTCAGTTTTCATGATGAATGCTTTGAAGACATAAAGGCAAAATGCATAATGAGAACAAAGGTGTTGAAATGGCCACGCTAGAAAGGAAAGAAAAACTCAAGGAACTCAACAGAAACTTGAAAGAGACAGCAAAACAAATCTTAAGTCTGGTAACAAAAATCCTGACTAACTCTGTCAAGTCTGAGATGAATGAATATAAAAAAACAAAGTATTTACAGCAAGAAAAAAAGGACAAAGGTAATAGAGGAACTATCACACCTGGTAATCTGATGTCTACAGTATGCAAATCTTTTGAACAAATTTTGAAGGAAACAATATGAACTCAGATGTAAAGGGGAAATGGGGGTAAAACATAACACAGTTTACCAAAAAAAAATTGGCTTACCTAACTTGATACTTTAATAAGCTTTATAGACAACAGAAATGTGGCAGTTCCTCCTTCTCTGGGCTTTCAGTATATTTGATCTGATGAAAATTTGTGAAAAATTGGTCCCACTGAAGAAAATGCAGGTTAAGTGATGAATTAAAAGGCAGGCAAGAAAGTGTTAAAGGAAAGGACTATAACACATAACTGTACTGGAACTGAAGGGAAAATATCAGACTTGAGCTATTACTAAAGATTTGTTTCACATTTTGTTTAATATTTTTGCAATGTTGTGATGAAATTTTCTGATGAAGCAAGGCAAGGCTGGCTGACCTTGAGACTAGACTACTAGTTGAGCCAGTGCAGTGGTCATGAGAAAGGCAAAGACTTTCCAAGGGTATATCATATAAATTATTTTCAGAAAAGATAGTACATTCAGCCCAAATGCTATGTGAAATTGCAATCAACATATATATTTTAAAAGAATAATAGAAAGAGAGAGAGAGAGAACAAGTTAATCCTAAGGTACAGAAAAGTATTAATAGGTATAAAGAAGGTACATAAAGGAACAAAGCCTGAAGGAACAGCCGGATGTAAGGATGCTAAAAGAGATAGTTGTATTTAGTCTACCAAAGAAAGAGAAGGTGAGCCATGATCTCTTCGTAAAAATACATCTAGGCAAAAATACCAACAAGACAGAAAAGCTATTTAAAACACAGGAAAATATTTGCATATTCAAAAGAGATATAAAATGCTTATAAGTGCATTTTATGGAAATGATAGAGTTCCTAATTCTTAGAGCTTTGAACATTTGCAATGTAGAACAGCTTTCCAGTCCCCAACACTGAAGACTTAAAAAAACCTAAACCAAGCCCCTAATTATTTATAATACTGTCCTCTGTAAGGTTAGGAAAGTCATTACATTGTGCAGTATCTGTGATGGCAGATGATTAGTTTTGCTTACTTAAGAGGTCCCGTACAGTCCTAAGTACCTTAGTGCAATGACATAACTGTTTTACAGCTCTAAAAAAAACCCCATAATCTGCTGTAGATTGCTACGAACTCTGATCTGAAGCCTGGCTCTCCAGCCCTGGACTGCTAAGTCTAAAGGCATTTGCCTTGCATGCAACATAGGAAATCATAGCTTTCATCTGTAACTGAGTTGCGTTTCAACTCAAAGTGTTGGGACTGATATTTCGTGTAACAGCACATACTCTCACATAGTGCACACACTACAATTAGAGAAGTAAAGGTTGTTTTTTCAAAATTTTCCAGAAGATACAGTTTTTGTGAATATGAACAATGAAGATAAATAGCACTACCAAGTAAGTGCAAAGTTTGATTGGACACCAGCATACATAAATCAGAAAACCAAGGTCTAAAGTGCAAATCAAAACCACGTGACTAATGAAGAAAAACAGTAATTAACATAAAAATCTCCTGGAGGAACACAGGCAAGCTTTTCAGTTAAAATTCCCTAAGCACAAGCCAAGACCAGAAGTGATTAAAGTCATATGTTATCCAAGTGATATTTTCTAAACTATTAGCATCTTAAATTTCATCTTCTGGGTAGAGTAAAAAATGAGCCAAGTCTTTTAAAACATATTCCTTTAATGTATTTAGATATGGCACAAAAGAAATTAATTTCTTTCTTTATGTGATTGGCAGGACCAATGAAAGACATACTCTGATTTTTCAGAGAAATGTTTCTTTCAGTTGTAAAATTGCATTTTTCGGTGTCTGCATGCCTTTTTTTAAAAGTTGCCTCTAATCTTAACAATGATTATATCGAGCAAAAGGTGTAACCTGATTAAACAAGCCTCTTCCAGGCTTATGAAAACTGGTTGTTGAAAATGCTTTGCCCCAACCCTACAGCCTCTTTGTACAACTGGGCTTTTCTTTTCTGTCTTTCATACAGGGTGTTTCTCAGAAAGCAAATCAGGCTTTGATCCTGAAGCCAGGTGTTCTACAAATCCGTGTGGTGGTGGTGCTTTCCAATGTAAATTCACTGATGTCTAGTAAAGCATATGCTGACATTTCTGCATTTCCCTCACTGAGGGCATGCAAGATAGTCTCTTCATTCTCTTTGGCCAACAGTTTCATTACGCTTGTCAAAACTGAACACCTTTGAGACCTCATGCTTCTGTAAGATCTGGTAGAAATTATTCAGCAATATTGTTTGCATGAGGGTGAGGACAGACAAATAGAAATTTAGGAAGCAGAAATTTCACATCTTCAAGAAACAGACAAGGCTATAAAGAAAACATGTAAATTAGTTCAAATGTGCAGTGAGCCTTAAAATTTGAATTACCTCACACTACAATGATTTCTTCATCTAAACGAAGAAGAAAGGGTCCTACTTAATATTGTTCTCTTTGTGGTGTAACTTGTAGTATGTTGTACAAATATTTTCAAAATTGCTAGATATATTTTGGGTCTGCTTGTGGTATGAGTATGTATTCTTGTGAGATACGAGTAGGAGATATTAATGAAATACAGCTTGAGAAAAAAAGTGTAAGAATAGAGAAAAAACATTGCTGACAAATATTAACAAATTGTGTAGAAGCTCGACACTTTTTCCATGAATTCTACATAACTTAACGCTGCTAGACACCACAGTGGTTAAAAAGAATAGAAAGTAACAGTTATCTAAGCACTAAAACTTGTCTTGAAGACGACATTCTGAAAAACAGAAAAGTCATAGTGTTATTTTCTCTCTTATTTCAGAGCTTTGAGCAGACCTTGAATGGTGCTATTCAGGTTATGAAAACAAGGTGCTGCAGGGAAACAGGGAGGGGCAGGAGCAAGTCCTCTCCCCAAAACCTTAACTAATGCTTCTTACAGTCTATGAAGTACTAAGCACCCTGTTCCTTTCATAATGAAAAGATTTTTACCTGGATTCCAATGCAATGCGAATCCAAGGTGCAATTAGGAAAGATGGAAGGACGGAAGGACAGAAGGAAGGAAGGAAGGAAGGAAGGAAGGAAGGAAGGAAGGAAGGAAGGAAGGAAGGAAGGAAGAAAAAAACCACTCACAACCTGGATGCACTGAAATGAAGACAAGACAATTCACATTTGGTGTAGAGTGTGTGTGGTAAAAAAGTGTTCTTGCTTCTGCAGACATGAATTTAAAGACTGAAGTACTGCCCTTTCATCCACTTCTAATCAAGAATATATTGATTGGTTCAAGAACTAAAAGGTGTAATGGTGAAGAACTGTTAAAAGAGACACTTGCTTAGAAGCGCTACTGACAACACATGTAGTAAAAGAGGCTTGCATGCTCTACTGCCAAAACAAGAAAAGCTTTTTTTTAATTTCTTCATCTTCTTGCATTCTTTTTTTTTTATTTTTAAAGGCAAACGAGAACAAAATTCCAAATATCCCATTTTTCAGCATTGTCATTGAACCAATAAATCTGCAAAAGCTCCACTATCAGTAGCACTGAAAATCAAGGCTGCTGCAGAAATAGATATGAAGGATATTTTCTTGGATTTAAAGTCTGACATACAAATTCCTCATTCCTTGTGTCCGCTTTGAAACATCTTCTAATGAATGTGAAAAGCAGAGGGCAGAGTTATGCCACAAGGCTGTTCCCATGCAAGCAGCAACTGTGGTGTTCATCTCTAACTGAGCTCGTTAACTCATTACCAGAGTCTTCAAAATTCCTATCAGGACTATGCACAAGATAAGAGAATATGCTTAAGGAAACAAAGTTAGAAACGAGGCCTATACCATTATCATTTTTCATGCCTTTTAAAAGATAATATAAACACTACTGCACAAAGTAATTTGGATGCCTTCTTTACTATGCCTGGCATTCTCAGAGGCTGTAAAATCTCTTTTTTCATGAGCAACTATTGACATGGATTTTACAGAAAACAGAGTTAAAAGAAAAAGATAGAAATCTCCTACTGTTTCAGATTACAAAAGTCTTTTGGAGATATTTGGAAGTAATGAAGAGAACAGAACAGAACAGTCTTGAAAAGCCTGTTACTTAGCCATCACTCTTAATAAAAAACCAAATGCTACCCGATCTAGTAAATTTACACTGCAGCAATTATGGAACTGGGGCAGGCTTGTTTTCTTTCAATATATTAAAATATTTTCTCAGTCATATTTATTCACAGTCTTCATGCTTCTCTGCCTCTAGCTGTGAAAAGTAGAGGAAAGAGAGGTGTGAAAGAAAAAACCATTTGGCTCTGACTTGTCACAGAGACAAATTTTGGACCATTTGTTCTCTACTTCAAATATTTAAGTCTAAAATTCCTTTCTGTCCATTCTTTGTTCTATTCAAAGTTCTTATCATACAGGGATTCTTAAACTTTGCTCAAAGGCTTTATTGACAACGTTCCAGGTTCCCAAGTCTGCACCTAAATTAAATAAAATAAAGCAGATTGCCTCTGCTCTAATACAGAAAAGACTGTGCGCCTTGTATTTATAAGGAAAGCAGTTGCTTACTGAAGCTGTTATAGGAGCTACATAAACACGTACTTAAATTTCTCTCTGAAACAGAAAAACACTTAATCATGTTATTCCCTTTACCTTTAGTGGAATTTAATCACATGTTCATTGTTTGTGATTAAGTATTTTCCTTCATCTTGCTGCTTTCTTCTATTAGTGCAATAAGACTTCATCCACAGTAATCAGGTATGCAGCCGCTCTAGTGAATAACAGCACGTGAGATCTGTAGGACACACACTACAGCTAAATTCACTCTGTAGCACGAATGCTCCTATCCTTTGCATCCCTGTGGTGTGCAATACATTGCCTTAAATTGGAGAGCACTTAGTAGTGTGCATCAAAACTCCTGCTCTGTTGGCATGTCTTGTTTTTTTCTTAAATAAAAGCTAAGTGTGCAGAGAGATAGTAAAATCATCCCCAAATGGAGCCACAAAAGAGACAAGGTGTATGCATGCCGATAAGAATCACAGGACACTCCCTGAACTGTACCTGTAATGTGGTGGCATTTGCTTTCTGTGTTCTTAGGTTTTGGGGTTTTCTTCTGTTCAGTTTTCTTACCTCTGCTTCATTTTCATCTTCCATCAATATTATTTTGTATCTATGCGGCTGCAACACTTTTGCACACTGCACAAACATTTAGAATCAATAGACAAAAGTCTCTGAAATATTTCAGAACACAGAACTTCTGAAAATATTATATTGAATTCAATTAACTGAAAAACAGAATCCTTGAATATCTATTCCAAGGAGAGATATTTTTGAAGACCAACACAAAGCCTACAAAAACCTGTTTCTCCAAAGGTCACTTTCATCTTATTTTCCCAGTAGTTACTGAAAACAGAACACTCCACATCTCTAAAATAATTACAAAGAAAAAGAAAAGTATTCCTAAGTTCTTGATGCTGGGCACACAGAGAGCAAAACTGTCTTCGGAGACAAACATCATCGTAATTCATTAAAGACTACTTAAACTAACAGTAGGTAATTTTTTTAAAGAGTTATCAACCTTCCTTTACTACTTCAAATCTTGGTTTGGCTGTTTTAAAGACCTGACTTCACTCTATTAGTTTGTCCAGCCAATTTATAACTACATTCTGAAACCTACTTCTGCAATTTCTAGATGCATGTATCCTCATAATAGTTTTTTGTTTGCTTGCTTTTTGTTTTGCTTGTATCAAAGACTTGTGTTCTTTAAAATTATTTATTTGTGTTTATAACAAGTGTTTCCAAAGTGTTCCATGTACTTTCACAAAATTTACGATCTAGAATCACGAATTAAATCACTGTCCTCATCCCTGTGCACGCAGGGACACATTTGTAGCTCATATATGCAGAGATGCAGGATAAAGAGAGCTTTATGTATTTGGCTTTTCAGGCAGAGCTTATAAGAAAAATTGTAGTCAACAGTGGCTACCTATGGGGGGGTTCATTGGGCCTACTCAGAGGACCATTAGACATTGGCATTCTGCAGGGAGCTGTGTGAGGTGTGTCCACCACCTGAGCTTCCTGCAGAGTCTTGATATTCTCTCAGGGAAGGTTGAAGAAAGCTTTCTAGAGATTCAGAAAGGTCCAGGACAACGTCTGGTTTTGGGTGTTATTACCTCCCCTGAATTTCTGACAGCGAAAACTGGATGTTTCTAACAACCTCTCTCATAACAGCTTCAGGTAGTCCATCAGATAAAGAAACAAGGTGGTGAGCTAAAAGAGCTTGACACTAAGTCTCCAGTCTGCCAGAGTCCTTACATGACCTTGGACAAGTCACTTAAATATTGATTCAATACTTTAGCTTCCTTTTTGTAAAATGGAGTAGTTCCTTGCCTCTCGTGGATAAATATTAAGAATTTCAATGCACTCAGTGATAATGGAAGCCATTAAGTACCTAAATCAGCAACTCTGCATTGATCTATGATCCATCTGTTAAAAAGAACATCTTACAAATATAATCAGTAAGATATCTTTTGCCCCATTTTGGGAATACTTTTGTAATTATGAAGCTGAACCAGATAGAACACAATTATGTTTCCAAGGTAGTTTTGTCCTTAACTCTTTTCAGATATAGACTAGTTTATTTCCAAAAATATAACTGTTTTTATCCTTTTCAATATAAACTGCTATAAATACTAGTATAATTGTTTATACTATCCAAAAAGGAATCCAACCCATGTCATGATTCACATGGAACCTGTTCAGAGCATTCATATGCCTTCCTTTTGTCCCTTTTTATTCACCCTATTATCCAAATTATCCAAATCTTTTAAGTGTCGTGATGTGATTTTTTTTTCCTGCCTTGAATATTTGGTTGTTCCTTTCTGAAACTATTCCACTTGTTTGTTTGCTGAACTGAAGTGACCAGAGTTGGAACAGATTGATTAATATATTATTATTTTTTCTTTCTGCAGGAACAAAAACATCTTACTATACAACTTGCTTTCTGATGACTTCAGACCTATATAAGAACAAAGCCTACATTGAGCTTTTGAGCCTGTTAAAACCATGCGTACACAGGGAAAAAGGCACATTAAGAATTATACTCCTGATCAGCCTTTTTGAACATATTCTAATTTAAGGAAACCCAAATTGTTCCTTGTAACACTCGTCCCTAGAAACAGCTCCTCTAACAGCTGAAAGAATGAAATGTAAATAAACGGTATCTGAATACATAACATGTTATTAACATATTTCACTGTGCTATACTTCTCCCCAACACAGTCTCTTTGAGATAGTTCCCTCCTATGTCTTTGTCACCATAAAATAATTCTTGCACATGGTGTGCGTTAAGCTTCTGAAAGCCCAAAGGACAAAGGAACAAAACCTTTTCTGTTTCTCCTTGTTCTGCTTTTCTCCAAGGGCAATGGCATAAATTAGTACAGCTACACAAGAGCCCACAATCACCAAAGCAATACGAATTGCTTGTTTGCCCTTCTCAGACCAGCTCACCAGAGCTGCAACCCAGCAGGTGCACTGTGATAGGATTTATAACAGGATAGTTACAGCAAGGATAGTAAGACAAGTTTAGTTAATTAACTAAACATAGCATCAATTCCAGAGGGCACTGCCTAAGATTTGCCTGTCAGGGAAATCTTTAGATCCTGGAGTATCAGCTTTCTCTACTTGTAACTAGGTTTTATTTTCATAGTACATCAGAGTACTGCACGCTATCTGCAACACCGTTGGAAAGCAATTTTTGAGTCCTAGTTTGCATTGCAGAAGATCAACACTACAAGGATAATCCCTTCTCAGCTTACTTGTACTGCATGTAAACACTCGCACTGAATCCTCTAATAGCAGTGATTTCACAGAATCATAGAATCATAGAATGGTTAGAGTTGGAAGGGACCTTAAAGATCACCTAGTTCCAACACCCCTGCCATGGACAAGGACACCTCCCACTAGACTAGGTTGCTCAAACCCCCATTTAACCTTGCCTTGAACACCTCCGGGGATGGGGCATCCACAACTTCCCTGGGAAACCTGTTCCAGTTTTCACCCTCAGAGTAAAGAATTTCTTTCTCATATTTAATCTAAATCTATCCTCTTCCAGTTTAAAACTATTACCCCTCGTCCTACCACTACAATCCCTGATAAAGAGTCCCTAGCCATCTTTCCTGCGGGCCCCTTTTAGGTACTGGAAGACCACTACAAGGTCTCCCTGGAGCCTTCTCTTCTCCAGGCTGAACAACCTCAATTCTATCAGCCTGTCCTCATAGCAGAGGTGCTCCAGCCCTCTGATCATCCTCATGGCCCTCCTCTGGACCTGCTCCAACAGATGCATGTCCTTCCTATGTTGGGGTCTCCAGAGCTGGACACAGTACTCCAGGTGGGATCTCACCAGAGCGGAATAGAGAGGCAGAATCACCTCCCTTGACCTGCTGGGCATGCTTCTTTTGATGCAGCCCAGAATGTGGTTGGCTTTCTGGGCTGTGAGTGTACATTGCTGGCTCATGTTGAGCTTCTCGTCAACCAACATCCCCAAGTCCTTCTCCTCAGCGCTGCTCTCAATGTATTCTCCACCCAGCCTGTGTTTGTGCTTGAGATTGCCCCGACCCTGGTGCAGGACCTTTCACTTGGCCTTGTTGAGCTTCATGAGGCTTGCACAGGCCCACCTCTCAAGCCTGTCCAGGTCCCTCTGGATGGCATCCCTTCCCTCCAACGTGTCAACCGCACCACACAACGAGGTGTTGTCAGCAAACTTGCTGAAGGTGCACTCACTCTCACTGTCCATATTGCCAACAAAGATGTTAAACAGCATTTGTCCCAGTATTGACCCTTGAGGAACACCACTCATCACTGGTTGCCGCTTGGACATCGAGCTGTTGACCACGACTCTTTGAGTGTGGCCATCCAGTCAGTTCCTTATCCACTGTGTGTTCCATCCATCAAATCCACATCACTCCAATTTAGAGATAAGGATGTCATGCAGGACAGTGTCACATGCTTTGCACAAGTCCAGGTAGATAATGTCAATTGCTCTTCCCTTACCCCCTAACGCCGTAACGCTGTCATAGAAGTCTAACAAATTTGTCAGGCACGATTTGCCCTAAATGAAGCTATGTTAGCTGTCAGCAATCACCTCCTTATTTTACTACGTGCCTTAGCAGAATTTCCAGGAGGATCTGCTCTATGATCTTGCCAGGCATAGAGGTGAAACTGACCAGCTTGTAGTTCCCCTGGGTCTTCCTTTTTTCCCTTTTTAAAAGGGGGGTTATGTTACCCCTTTTCCAGTCAGTGGGAACTTCACTGGATTGCCACAGCTTCTCAAATATGATGAATAGTGGCTTGGCAACTTCATCCACCAGTTTCCTCAGGACCTGTGGATGAATCTCATCAGCTCCTATGGACATGTGCACCTTCAGGTTCCTTAGATGGTCTCGAACCTGGTCTTCTCCTACAGTGGGCAGTTCCTCATTCTCCCAGTCCCTGCCTTTGACTTTGGCAGTGTGGTGAGAGCACTTGCCAGTGAAACCTGAGGCAAGAAAGTCATTGAATACCTCAGCCTTCTCCATGTCCCTCCATGCCCTTGAGCTCCCTGGACAGATTTAATTCTATCAAGGCTTTAACTTTCCTAACCTAATCCCTGGCTGCTCAGATGATTTCTCTGTATTCCTCCCAGGCTTCCCGTCCTTGCCTCCACCCTCTGTAGACTTCCTTTTTGAGTCTGAGTTTCTCCAGGAGCTCCTTGTTCACCCATGCAGGCCTCCTGATGTTTTTGCCTGACTTCCTCTTTGTTGGGATGCATTGCTCCTGAGCTTCAAGGAGGTGATCCTTGCATTTTAACCAGCTTTCTTGGGCCTCTCTTCCCTCCAGGGCTTTATCCCATGGTACTCTGCCAAGCAGATCCCTGAAGAAGTCAAAGTCTGATCTCCTGAAGTCCAGGGTAGTGAACTTACTGTGCACCCTCCTCACTGCCCTCAGGATCTTGAACTCCACCATCTCATGGTCACTGCAGCCAAGGCTGCCCTTGAGCTTCACGTTCCCCACCAGCCCCTCCTTGTTGGTGAGAACAAGGTCCAGCATGGCACCTCACCTTGTTGGTTTCTCTAAAACTTGGAAAAGGAAGTTATCATCAGCGCATTCCAAGAACCTCCTGGATTGCTCATGGCCTGCTGTGTTGTCACTCCAACAGATATTGGGGTGTTTGAAGTCCCCCATGAGGACCAGGGCTCGTGAACCTGAGGCTGCTCCTATCTGTCTATAGAGGGCCTCATCCACTCAGTCTTCCTGGTTGGGTGGCCTGTAGCAGACCCACACTGTAATGTCACCTGTCCCTGCCCTCCTTTAATCCTGACCCATAAGCTCTCGGTCTGCTCCTCATCCATCCCTAAGCAGAGCTCCATGCACTCCAGCTGGTCATTGACAGAGGGCGACATGCTCTCCTCATCTCCCCTCCCTGTCCTTCCTGAAGAGCTTGTATCCTTCCATTCCAACACTCCAGTCATAGGAGCCATCCCATGTCTCCGTGATGCCAATAAGATCATAGCCCTGCAGGCATGCGCATGTCTCTAACTCCTCTTATTTATTCCCCATGCTACATGCATTTGCATAGAGGCATTTCCACAGAGTCTCTCATGACCACTTTGGAAAAAGCCTTCTCTCTGCCTGAACGTATGTTTTAGGAGTGTCAAGTACAAGTCTTCCTTATGCCTTTCAAAGACATCAGTACTTCATGGAGCTACTTTTTTTTGTTGTTGTTTTCTTTTTTTTGATTTTCAGTCTAAATTTCAGGCTTACCCAAGTTTTTGCAGGACTTAATAACAGTGGAGGGAAAATTTCATGTTCCTGGCAGGATATAAACTTTTACTTCACTGTTAGAGACATTTTCCACTGTGCAAGAAGACCTGACATATTCTGAAAGCATGTATGCAACATTTTCATTGCAAAGACAGTTGTCCTCTTGCTTTCAACCTAAATTTAATTTTGAAGGAAACAATGTAAAGAAAACTGACATACATAGAGTGAAGCTCAGTTAGGAAAGTGCATTTCTACCTAAATTATTTATACCTCTTCCAAGCTTATGGAATTTTATTGAAGTTTAAAAGTTGCTTCCAACCACTTAAGTCAGAAAGCCATTACAAGTCTAAACAGTCTGGCTTTGCTCCAAAATACTCAGAGGCAAAGAGACAGATGCCAACTAACTTTGATCGGTTTTCAGTCTGGTCTTTGCTATATTATCATGTGAAATTCATTTGCTTAAAATACTGAAGTCAACCAAGGTGTACATAATTTGGATTCTTTAAAAAAGCTATAAGAGCCTGGAAGAGGTTTTTTTTATGAGCTCCTAAGCCTAATTATTAGACTTAGAAAGTTAGACCGTGTATGTAACATCAGAGTTGTACGTTAATGGTAGCTATTCAGAGCGAAGCAAGTTCTGAAACCAACTAAGGACTTTTCCAGGGCCATGGCCAAACCCTACAGAGTTTTCCCAAGAGAAGAAAAACCTTGTGTGATTTGGAATAGTCACAAGATCTCTTGGGAAACCAAGATGCCTAGAGTTAGTTGGCTGTTTTTGCAGTGAAACAGGTTAGAAATATTCACATAAACTGCTGGGTTATTATTAAAATAAAGACTATAATTTCTTAAACCACTAGTATGTTTCTGGAGCAATTTTGTGACCATGCTTCTTTATTTAGAGGAAGAAATGAGTCTATTCAACATCAGCCAGAAGCTTTCCAAAGTCAGTAAATATACCTGTACACGCACATACAAAGACTAAAATCAAGATGTTCTCTAAATCCTTAAGAATTTCAAATACTATGGTGCGATAGAAAAGTGGAACAAATTGCCTGAGTGAAGCTCTGTAGGATCAACCCTTTCTGGTCTGTTTCTAAAACTAAAAGTTTTTCAGCATTATCATAACATATGAGAATGGAACACTCTTTGGTATGAATTAAGCTAATTTTTCACTGTCACAAGCAATGGGCCATATTATTTACATTCACTGAATTAACAAGACTAGTCTGCAACAATATAATTCTCCAGTTAAGTAATTTTCTCTTTTAACAACTCTTACAATTAACAACGCTATACCCACAAAAACATTTGATGTATTAGACATAAGATAAACCACATCTTAACAACCTCAGCAGGCATTGCCAAGTCCTGAAGTCAGCCAGGACGATGTGCTGCACAGTCTTAATGCAGAAAACACCATTAGAGGAAGCAATAAAGGCCTTGTCTCTAATGCTGTGGAAATTTGCAGGAGTTGCTTTTGTGGCACCATTCTCCAACTCTCTACATGTCCCTAAGCTCCTTGGACAATCCACAGGCTCTCTGCTACACTTTAATTGCCATCAGAAAAGCTCCTTCAGTGGGTCTACAACTCTTTCGTACTGTCATAAATACATTCAATTGTATGTCATATGGGGTCAATAAATCTACGCATGACGGCCAACTGCAACATCCCCAAAATCTTATGCAATGGTCTGCTTTTTAGGCTGTGAAAGAAAGGCAAGCTGCCTTGTAACGCATCCCAGGCCAGTTCCCAGGAAGGTTGTTTACCCTGACAAAAGGAAATCCCAGTAGGCTGCATTATCTCACAGGCACACTGCAGAACTGCAGACAAGAGGATTTACCCAAATGTTGTGATAAACAAAGCACAAGCAAACGTACAATCAGGAAAAGGGAAGGTCACGAGCTCCTAGGCTGAGCTACAATGAGCCACAGATACTTTGTCATACAGAAAGTTCCACAGAGTGGAGCACACTCATCTCCTCCTGTTTCCTAGTTCCCAGAGACACTATCAGCCCTCATGAGGCTTCCCACTACTATGTTCTTCCACTCAGGCTTTTTTGTAGTTTGATTTGTGTACTGTCCCATGTGATGTTCAGAAAACAGAAATTCACTTTTTGCTGTGTCTGAACTCCAGTTGTGCCTTGACACAAAACAGCCACTGTCTCTTGCAAGAAACTTTCCCACACAAGGAAGCTCTATAAGAGATAAATATTGAAGTCCTTTACACTAGTGGATTCTCATTCTACAGAAGCAAAATAGCAGCAAAACAAAACAATAAATAAATACAGTAGCAAAGGACTTCTTAAGAGAATGTGGAAATCACAGAAGTTTATTCCATATATAATGGAAACGATAAAAGAGTTGAGGCTATTTGGATTAGATTTGTGAACAAAATAGGACAAATCATGGAATTTACAGAAATTATGTTCCTCTTGAGGACTGCAGATAAGTCCACATATTTTTACATTTAGAAACACTAAACAAATTTTCAAAGAGAAAATCCAATTTACAGCAGTTCTGATACACAGCATCAAACTGGACAAAAGAAGAAAGAGAATGTGTTTTCCGTAATAAACCTTTAGTTTTTATTCTATCTGTATTTCCAAGGAAAAAAGAATCATTTCAGCTTCATGAGAGTAAAGTATTTTAGAGGAAGCTGAATGCTTAAGTGCCAATTACAGGAAATAAAAACTCTTTACAGAGTAATAGTTGTTCTGGTTTTTTTTTCCAAAGTGTAAGACAGCAAAACCAGATGTAGGCATCTCATATTCAAACAAGAAAAACTGGGAAAAATACAGAAACCTGCTTTTTAAAAATAAAATCTTGAATAAAAAACATTTGCTAGCTACCACCTGTGCCCCTCCCCCATCTGACTTACTTCTGTTGAAGAGTAAGTTTGTGTCAGAAAAGAACAAAGCCAAAGAAGCCGTCTTAAGGAATCCTGGGAGTTCAATTAATTTCAATTGTACGGCTGACAGACCCCTACTAAGAGAGGAAAGCAGCTAACTAGTCTGTGCAAGCAAACTGAAACTCTAATTCTTTAGCAATGTGAGTTACCAGCGTTGATAACATCCAGTGGGATGGCTTTCTCTTAGTCAGCCTGATTTAGCTGTGAGAGATTTTAGCTGGCTTTGTACTTTTGTGGCATATTTGTATTTCAATAAAGCCTTATTAATGGAGACTCAGCCAAGATTCTTCAGTCTCTTTTATGCATTCATGTGCTCATCAGCACTTTCTCTGCCAAACTATAAAACAGCAGAACAACAAAGTCACAAT
This sequence comes from Burhinus oedicnemus, assembly GCA_008921705.1. NCBI lineage: Eukaryota > Metazoa > Chordata > Aves > Charadriiformes > Burhinidae > Burhinus > Burhinus oedicnemus. The sequence continues at coordinate 96,103 of VFFE01007024.1, forward strand.
TTCCTGTTTTATTGCCATGTCATCATATTTATCATACTAAAGACCACTTTAAAGGGTAGATATTTTAATTCTTTTGAACTGGCTTTAAATTAAGTGATCAAAATGTTACATGTATTTCAGCTTCCCTTAGAAAACAACAGAGGGTGTTTGTCTCCACAGTCCCAGAGACTTTATTTATTCTCCTCCACCACTACAGCAGCCCCTCAGTACACATACGCACCGAATGAGGCAGACAACCCATATAACTGCTGTTAATCACGTTGAATAGCCCCACTGCCAGTTAGTTTGTTAATTCAGGGCACACTATTCCAAATGCAGTTGTGTCTTCAGGACCTGGCCAGCATCATGACACTGCCTTATTTCTAAATTGCTTTCCCTTTTCCTTTACAGATGTCCACTCCTGAGATAACTCCTCAGAGCCTGACAAACTCCTGCCAAGGGCTAAAAGGTTAGTTTTAAATAAACTGACAGCACGCCTACTACCTTGGTCCAGATGTAGTTTATTTTACTTCTTACTACACAGAGCTTAGGTTGCGTCCTGTGAGGACTTTGTCAGTGCAAAAGGGAGCTGCAATAAGGCCAGACCTGGTATTTCCTGAAAACTAGTGGGACATAAAATAATCCTGACCAGTCAAGCCAGAGATGCGTGACATTAAAGACGGAGCGAGTAAAAGCAACATGCTCTTTCTTAGAACTTCAAAAATCCCTTTCTTTCAGATGTTCAGTCCTGCCACATTCTGGGTGGGGACAGAAGCAGAGAAATCTATGCACAAAGAGAGCAGGCACAGTTTGTGTTGAACCTCATTTGTTGGAAATGAAGAGTTTTTGATCTTTCTGTCTGGCTTGGGAGACTGAGAAAGCAGGCATATCCTACACTATGGGCTTGATCTTTCTGTTCTACCTAGGCAATAGCCTTCTAGCTAAGCTCCACACAGTGAACCAGTCAGGACAAGACATTTAGCATGTTTCTGTGTATATGGTACAGTCATGGAGCTTTGTCAGCAGTGTGATATGTTTTTTGCTGGTGGGATTTTTTTTTTTTTGTATAGACATAGCCTGCATTTGTTCATCGTATTTTCTCTGGAATATAACTTATTTTACCCACATGGCTCGGATAGTTTATTCAAGTCAGCAGATGACCTCTATTCTAAGATACTATAATGCTTATTTTATGCATGTATGCATGTATACAACCCTATGGGTACATATTTATTTTAATTAATATTCAACCAAGGAAAGTTGTGGTAGAGAACAGAAATTACTTTACCTGTAACAACACGTGCCTTTCACTATAAACTGTTTCAGAAACTAGGCTGTGTGTGAATTGACTGAGGAGTAATTTCTTATTCTACATCTACAGAAATCATTCCTTCTTCTCGGTTTCAAAATAGTTTTTTCAATGCTGTGCTTTGACACCTTCCTGAGAATTTCTATTCAGTACAGTGACAGCTCAAATACTGTGTGCAATGAGAGGTGGAGACAGACCATTCTCAGAGACTGACATATAGAAAAAAGGAGCAGTGATTATGTATGCTTATGATTTTTTTTTCTAGCTCATTCCACATAATTTTCACACTACCTATCATATTCTTTAACGATCAACATTATTGGGTTGGGTTTTTATGGTTGGTTGGTTGGTGGGGTTTTTTTGCCTTGGCACCACATTTAACGAATCTAAATGCCTAGAACTGAACAATTAAGAAGAAAACTCCTTCTGCTCTAGAAGGTCTTGGGTGCCTCAGGGCTTCCTTTTCTTATGTGGGTTTGTTTCAAACAAGCAGTGTGTTTGTTTCTGGAGGAGGACATGGTGGTGTTCATCCCCCAGAGGAGCAGAGAGGGTTTCCTTACAAGCAACTGGCTGCACGTGTGAGCAGACAACTCTGTAAGCGTTTGCTAGCCTGCATCCATGAGAGAAAGAGATGCCTCTTAGACAACACAATAGCATCCATGTGTCCTTTCCCTTCATAAAAATTCATCTGTTCTTGAATCTGGAGTCAGACTTGTAAAGTTAGTCTGTGTAAAGTTAGAGGCCACTGCTGAAGAAAGGACAAAAGAACCAAGCCAGGGAAATGTACATAGTCTGCTACATCTCCTGTACCTGCAACAGGCTAGCCTAGCAGTTGAGATACTTTCATTAATTTCGAAGAACAAATAACACAGAGAAGTCAATAAGCAGTAAAGGAATTTAAGACTAAACAGAAGCTCCTGTTTTATAACTTCCTATCTTCTTTTCCACTGCAGACAATCACATTATGTAACTGTTTTTATAAAAGAACTCTGACTCATTCTAAAATGAGTTTTTTCACTATTAGTATAGAGAAAGAAAAAGGTTCTTTACCCTGTGATGACAGGACACCTACCTATTTCCAGCCTGAGTTCACAGACAGTTTATGGGTTCATTGCTCTTTGTGCAACATTGCCCTTCAGTTTAACTATGTCGTCTTACTTCTGGTGAGTCTCAAAACCATTCTTTGAATTGTTCTGCCTTGTAAAATTAAGTCAAATTATTTTGGTCTCATCCCATGAGATGGGAATTCAGTTATTGTGTTCATAGTTGTAGCCTTTCTCTGAACCCATTCCTGTTGAGATTTATACCACAATGAAATAAAAGCAACCAGAATTTTCAGAAGATTCTAGACCAGGTCTTACCATGCTTCCCTCTGCTTCCCTACCTATAATAAAAACATTCCCTCTTTAGCTGCATTTGTCATTTTCATTGCACGGCTCATGCCCATTCTGTGATCTGTTAGTCCAACGTAGGCCTTTCCTCTGTTACTTCCAGAAGATGAGTTCCCAGACTACAAGAACAAATTTTGCTGCTATTCTCCATGTATTTGACCTTGCATTTTGTGCTTCTCACTCTGAAGCATTTCCATGAGATGGTCAGGGATGAGATGAGTGTTGCTGACAAGGAGCTCACAGAGCTTCACTGGTAGGAGGGAAGACAAGGGAGTTGTGTTTTGTATGGTGGCAGATGCTCCATCTTCAGAGACATAAACAGAGCCTGGAGGTTAAATACACTACTGCCTCTGTAAAGAAGGACAAATTGTTCTGCCTAATGGAAAAATAATATTCTCAAGGTTTTGTTCCCCTATGAAGCTCCTCTAAACCTGCCTTTCCCTGAGAGGACTAGACTTCTTTCCATATGTCTATTAACTATCCCAGCGCGTGGCAGAAGTTACAATGGGCACAGAATTAAATAAGATCAGACATTTATTTCCAACTTGATACTTGACTTTTCATTAGCCTAACTGCACTGGAAGGTGAATTGAAATTATACGAGGCCCAGAATAGAATCCAAAGATGTGTTTTTGTCTTGTTGCAATTCTGTTATCAATAAAGATGCCACTGGCTAGACATACTGCTTGAATTTAAGAGGAAATAGCTATCTGCCTCTTAGCATGCTTCCGTACTAAAGGGAATAATTGGTTCTTTGAAACAGAAATTAGTTCTTCATTCACAGATCCTGGAAGGAAGTTCAAATAGGAAAAGTTGTCTAAAACAGATGAGTTTGGAGATACCATTTTGTACAACAGAATCAACCCATTTAATTAAAAGCTTAGTTGTCAGTCACTCTTGTCTTTCTAATTAAGGTTACTCTGAGATTGAGGTGACACACATCACTAAAGATAGAGCAGTGCAAATAATGGTTTCTGTTTCAACTGTGAAATGAAGAAAGATCTTTTGAAATGGATAGAAATTTTGTTTAACTGACTCACTTTTTTTATTATTTTTTGTGGTATTTTTTACACTTCGAAATGAAAATCTGAACAACTGTTCAAAACACATCAAAAGAAATTATTTCAACTTGTCCAGGTAGAATGGGGTTCAGAACCTTGTGCTGTCGGGCACAACACAAGCTGAGCAGTCCACCAGAATTGCTTAAAAGTGTCTTTTGCATGCTACAAATCCGGCTCAAAACCAGTGAATTCTCCAGAAGGGTTAAGAGGAGTACCAGAAGTACAAAATAGGTAAAGACCCTTGTCCATGTGTTGCCATCTCCTCGCTTTTCTTGTGGCTTCCCTGCCTCAGTTTTGATAGAAACATTTCTCATTATAGGCTCAATCTTCACATGAAACACAGACTTAGCTGACCTTTGGGGTCACAATGGAGCACACGTATCTCCCAAACAGTCTGCTTTTCAGCTTTTGTCATTCCTCTGCAGCCTGTGTCAGACAGACCCCAGAGCTAGAGTCTTATTTGGATTTTCTTCTCTTCCTGTCTCTTTCCTTTCAGTTTGTCCCAGGTTTTTTCCAGAACAGCTAGTGTCTAACTTGATTTACATCTTCTTAGGCTTCTTTCCATGGGCAAGTAATAACCTTATTTTCTTTTGGAAAGTCACGAAATAGAGATGATTTTCTTTTAGGTTCTGCAGCCTATCACCCTGAACTGTGAAAACTGCACATAACTACAAACCCTTTGCTTTCAAGGTTTCAACCATCACCTTCAACTCTTTACCCTGTTCAGAGACTCTCTTCTGCTGATTTGTATAGATAGACTTGTAAAAAAATCAAGCTTCATCTGAAAAAAAAAAAGGAATTAAATGAACATATATTTTAAAATGTATTTTGAAAGAAAATCATTAAATACTAAAAATATTAAAGCTTGCTTTTTACAGCTGGAGGACAAGAGTAGGGAATTCATTAGTGAAAGACTGATTTGTGCAATTAAATCTATAGTTCCTGGTATATACCACATAAAACCCCACATAACAGAAACCACTGTAATTTAATTTACTCTCTTTAACTTAATTATCTACTTCATTTCTTGTGGCCATATAAAAATGTTAATGTTTATCTTTTTTTAAAGCTCCTTGAGAGTTTTTAAACCAAATTTATATGACTGTTTATATCACTGTATGTATCTCAGTTATGTCATGCTGAATTCTGAAAACTAGACTATCCTCACAGAGGAATGAATATAAGGATTTGTTTTACTTAATTCTACAATGCTTTTTTAACTGCTTGAGTGATGCCAAATGAAGCTGCTAAATCCTCACAGGCATCATTCAATCCTGTAATACCATCAACGTTCAAAAGAAAGCTGACAAATATGATTTTATTCACAGAGAAGCAGTATTAGAGTAGGCAATGTAGACTTGAGCATGCAAGATAAAGTGGGTTTTAGGTTAGGTTTTTTGCCATGCTTTCACTTAGGGTGGCTCTTTCACTAGCATAGATAGCATGACTAGCTCTCAGTGTAGTATTTCTGTGACTTTTTGCCCTATTCTTTACCTTGCGATTATCGGTTGTTTTCAGGCACACTTCTAACTCCCAAGAGGTGGGTTTTTTGGTAAACAGATCCGATGATCAGTGCATCCCTAAGAGCAAGAAATAAGGCAAGGGAAGCAGAAAACCTGCATGGTTGAGCAGGGAGCCTTTGAAAAAGCTCAAGTGGAAGAAGGAAATTTACAGTACGTGGAAGAAGGGACTGACCACTTGGGAAGATTACAAGAATGCTGCCAGAGCATGCAGAGACAAAATGAAGAAAGCCAAGGCCTCCTTGGAATTAAACCTGGCAAGGGGTGTCAAGGTCAACAGGAAGGGTTTCTTCAAGTACATTGGAGGCAAAAGGAAAACTAGAGAAAATGTGGGCCCGCTATTGAATGGTGACAGATGATGCAGAGAAGGCGGAGTTACTGAATGCCGCCTTTGCTTCAGTCTTTACTGCTCAGGCCAGCCCTCAGGAGTCCCAGACTTTACAGGTAACAGAGAAAGTCAGAAGGAAGGAGAACTATCCCTTGGTTGAGGAGGATCGGGTTAGGGATCAGTTAAGTAAACTGGATATCCACAAGTCCATGGGTCCTGATGGGATGCACCCGTGAGTGCTGAGGGAGCTGGCAGAAGTCACTGCTGGGCCGCTTTCCATCATCTTTGAAAGGCCCCGGAGAACAGGCAAGGTGCCTGAGGACTGGAGGAAAGCCAATGTCACTCCAGGCTTCAAAAAGGGCAAAAGACCCGGGAAACTACAGGTCAGTCAGCCTCCCCTCCATCCTTGGAAAGGTGATGGAACAGCTCATTCTGGGCATCATCTCAAAGCATCTGGAGGAACAGAAGGTTATCGGAAGTAGCCAACATGGATTCACCAGGGGGAAGTCATGTCTGACTAATCTGATAGCCTTCTACGAAGGCATGGCTGGACAGATAGATGAGGGGAGGGCAGTGGCTGTTGTCTACCTTGACTTCAGCAAGGCTTTTGACGCTGTCTCCCACAGCATCCTCATAAGCAAGCTTAGGAAGTGTGGGTTGGATGAATGGACAGTGGGCTGGATTGAAAACTGGCTGGCAGATAGAGCTCCGAGGGTTGTGGTTAGTGGCACAGAGTCTAGTTGGAGGTCTGTGACAAGTGGTGTTCCCCAGGGGTCAGTACTGGGTCCAGTCCTGTTCAACGTATTCATCAATGACCTGGATGAAGGGGTAGAGGGTACCAGCAGCAAGTTTGCTGAGGACACAAAACTGGGAGGGGTGGCTGACACACCAGAAGGCTGTGCTGCCATTCAGTGAGACCTGGACAGGCTGGAGAGTTGGGCAGAGAGAAACCTCATGAAGTTCAACAAGGGCAAGTGTAAGGTCCTGCACCTGGGGAGGAATAACCCCCTGCACCAGTCCAGGTTAGGGGCTGACCTGCTGGAAAGCAACTTTGTGGAAAGGGACCTGGGAGTCCTGGTGGACAACAGGATGACCATGAGCTAGCAATGTGCCCTCGTGGCAAGAAGGTCATCCTGGGGTGTATCAAGAAGACTGTGTGGCAAGCAGGTCGCAGGAGGTCATCCTCCCCCTTTACTCTGCCCTGGTGAGGCCGCACCTGGAGTACTGTGTCCAGTTCTGGGCTCCCTGGTTCAAGAAGGACAGGGAACTGCTGGACAGGGTGCAGCAGAGGGCTACAAAGATGATTAGGGGACTGGAACATCCTTCTTATGAGGAAAGGCTGAGGGACTTGAGTCTTTTTAGTCTGGAGAAGAGAAGACTGAGGGGGGGATCTTATCAATCCTTATAAACACTTAAAGGGAGGGTGCCAGGAGTGTGGGACTGGTCTTTTTGCAGTGGTGCCCAGTGATAGGACAAGAGGTAATGGGCACAAACGTGAACATAGGAAGTTCCATCTGAACATGAGGAGGAACCTCTTTGCTTTGAGGGTGGCAGAGCACTGGAACAGGCTGCCCAGAGAGGTGGTGGAGTCTCTGACTCTGGAGACATTCAAAACTCACCTGGACACCATCCTGTGGAACCTGCTGTAGGTGAACGTGCTCTGGCAGGGGGCTTGGACTAGATGATCTCCAGAGGTCCCTTCCAAACCCTGCGATTCTGTGATTCTGTGAAGTACTGGAGTCCTATGGAGACAGCAACCAGCAGCCATTGTCGCCAATGCTTAAATCCATAGCTTTGGTTTTATACTGCCCAGCTGTGTCTTCTACTTTCTCCTGGTGGTTGCTGACCTAGCGGTTACTGGCACTGTGGTGGGAGGCAGAAGGTCCTTGGCCAACCTGCTTGTGTGCCTGTGAGTGATGCTGCACAGTCAGCTGTGCAGCACTGCAGCCTGCACAGTCCAAATGTGGACATCTTACTGTTTGCTAAGAAAATCTGGCACAACTTAGAGCCTAGATGTTGGGTAAGTTTCAGTGGCCAGGTGCTGTAGTCAGCAGCCAGGGTGGAGCCCACCAGATGTGCCAACACTGCAGGACAGCTGTGCAATTCCGGTTTCCTGGCTTTTGCCTTATTGAATTGTTGCTTGTTCATGTCCAGCTTACTTCTTGAGCCAGTATCTTTTCATAGCATTTCTGCTCTTCCCATGCCTGTTTAGAAAGATAATTTTCTGTATGACGTGATGAAGGGGGGAGGGGAAGAGAGAGAGAATGATAGTTTCCTGAAGAGCAGAAAAAATCACTGTCAGCAAAGCTTTCACCCAGGAAGTGAGCATTGGTAAATTCTTGTTTCCTAGAAGGCTAGATGGAATTAAGCTTAAATCTACTGCCTTTAATGGTAAAAGAAACTGTTATAGGAAGGCAAATACCCTAGAAGGATAAATATATTGACTGCCTGAAGCTGAAATTGGGTGGAGTCAGTATCTGCTAAAGATTATACCTAGGATTTATGTAGAGCCCTGAAGACCAAAATCCTGTTTCAGACTATAACCTAATAAAACCAAGGCACATGGTAATGGAAAACATTCTTCGAATGCTAGGAAAATAATACTTGAATGAAGAATTTCTTGTTTCTGTTAGCACTGCATTTGAGAAACATTGTTCTCTGTGCTAGAGCAACAGCTTCTGACACAATCTTACCATAATATTACAGCTATTTTTTTCCATTATAGAAGGAAATAAAAGTATGACAAACACCCATGTATACTTCTCACCCTTAAAATTAAAAGCATACTTTGAACATTCTGCAAGAGAAAATAGCTAACTGCACAGAGACATTTACTCCCAGACTCTCAGGCTATTTGTCTCTCACATATTTTATATTTTGCTCCTGTGGTACTTGATGTTCTACTGTGACCAGCACTGAAGTGAAGAGTGGTTGGCTGATTAGAAGAGTACATTTATACTGTCTGTTACAGGTGGTCTTCTGATTACTCTTGGGATCAGGTTTGACTGTCTCCTTTATCCCCAGGCTGCAAGTATATATTTCAGAGTCACTAACAACGTGCTCTCCAGAAACTCCACATGGTATGTTATTTGCTAGGCAACCATGTCAATGACAGACCAGATTTGGAGGCCTGCCTTCCAAAGTGACATAGACTTCATTTAATTGCTTCATTTTGAATTAGTTTAGTGCCTTATATTTTCAAAAGAAAGATCCAACATTCGTAATCAACCCTCAGGGGGGGGAAAAAAAGTGGATTCCTTAGTACAGATGGAGAACTAAGGCACAATATTAAGCAGTTGTCGTGGTTTAACCCCAGCCGGCAGCTAGGACCATGTAGCTGCTCTCTCAATTCTCTCCCTCCCTCCCCAGACAGGTAGAGAGAAGAGGGTGAAAAGGAGGGGAAAGGGGAAGAAAAAACCCCAAACTCATTCATTGAGATAAGAACAGTTTAATAAGTAAAGCAAAAAACTGCACATGCAAGCAAAGCAAAACAAATAATTTATTCACTGCTTCCCATGGGCAGGCAGGTGTTCAGCCATCTCCAGGAAAGCAGGGCTCCATCATGCATAATGGTTATTTGGGAAGACAGACGCCGTAACTCCGAATGTCCTCCCCTTCCTTCTTCTTCCCCTAGCTTTATATACTAAGCATGACATCATATGGTACGAAATATCCCTTTGGTCGGTTTGGGTCAGCTGTCCTGGCTGTGCTGCCTCCCAGCTTTTCATGCACTCCCAGCCTGCTTGCCGGCAGGGCAGTGTGAGGAGCAGAAAAGGCCTTGACTGCTTAGCAACAACCAAAATCACCAGTGTGCTATCAACACCATTCTCATCCCAAATCCAAAACATAGCACTATACCAGCTGCTAGTAAGAAAGTCAACTCTGTCCCAGCTGAAACCATGACAGTAGTAAATAATTAAATAATGTCTACAGGCAGAAAGGTAGAAGATTTCTATATAAGCTGCAGTTGGACACTGGCTAATGAATATTAGAAGACAGATCAGTGTGATATCCAAGGGGATGGACAGCCTGTGCGCACATATATTTCTAAGTAACCTGTAATTAGTATTCAGAGATCTCAAAAGGACCCTACAAATTGTCAAGGACACACTTTCAAGAAGATAAAAGTCAGTAAAAGAACTAGAATTCAGAAGTCCCTAATCCCAAGACGTTTCTGATACTGCATGCATTCGTAATTGTTTGTTCACATTAAGGTACTGTATTTGCATAGCAAGAGCAAAAATTAATTTTTGAAACACAGATTTCAGGCATATGTCAACACATCGTACTAAGACTGCTTTGGCAGTGCTGTCCTGTTGAGACTTTGGTTTGACTTTAATGTCAAGAGGAGTAATTCAATTTACAGTCAGAAAGACCTGGAACTCTATTCTGCTCCCTGGCCTGCAGCCAGGTCATGCTGGGTTGTGATCTCATAAACTAAGAAGAGTCAGCACGGATCAGATTTTGAGAAAATGAGCATTCAATGATTTAGAAGTGATGCTCCTCATTTCAAACCAGCAATGCTCCAAGATGGCACTGAGGGCTCTGTCCCATGATGAAGCCATCATTCAAACTGAATATAAACCTGATGCTTTGACAATTTGTATTTATTAAAGATCCAGGCTACTTTTCAGTGTCCTGGACTTGCAGTCGTAGTCAATTCTCCAAGATGACCTCTGTGTGTTCCTGGTGTGCTGGCCAATGTGCTGGCTGTGCCTAACGTGTTTTCTGCACAACTTTTGCTGTCGTACAAAGTGTAGCACTAAGTGACAGATGAAATCATGTCTTTACTGTTGGACATGTGTTAAAGCACACAAAAGTTTTGAGTGCTGGTGAGGTCAGGAATAATCTTAGCAGTTGTCACAAAAAACCGTAAGTATAAATAAAACAACATTTTTTCTAGGCAGAGTGAGTGGTCATCTCTACATAGTTTACAATTCGTATAATATTTATATTTCTCAGGACCTTCTAGAATAAGCAGTATAACTGTGGCACAAAACTGGGTATCTCGGAACCATATTAACTATATCCACCAAGAAACTGAGAATGATGATAAAAGAAAATAAGTAACTGACTGCTTTCCAACATCAACATGCTTTTGAGAAACAACTGAGGCAAAGGACAGATGACAGAAAAAAAATGGGAGGAGAAAACCTGATGAAGGAATACAATTGGTGAAACATCAAAAGAAGATTGAGGTAAGAGATGGTATCTCTAAGCACTTAAGGCTTTTTTCTTTATTGTCAGATTTTAAGTGAACAATATCCTTTAAAAAAAGAGTAGATTTTTTTAGCAAATTTCTTGGCACAGTATTTCAGGCCAGAAATCTGCTTCAAAGAAATACTGGTGAACATAAACATTTATCTAGTGAGAACTTTATACACTATCACTAGAGAACCAGAGGTTCGCAAAGGTATAGACTGGCACTGCGATTTGCATAACTCATAACTGGGTGTTGCACTGGCCTCGGTGGGGATGGCATGATAATTTAAGCTTGGTCTACAAAGGGGATGGAAAGAACCTGTCTCATAAATCTCCATCTGCCATCTGCAATGAATACTAATCTCTTTATAAGCTACAAAGGAGCGACCACTTCACTTGGTGTTGTTCTTTGTCTGTGCAATCAGTTTGTTTTCATCAATTACTAAACCTTACTGTCAAGATTTACTTTCAACGTGAAGTTGCAAATATCAGAACACAGGTAATCAGATTTGTGTTATAACTGGCCTGAGATGACAAAGGAGAAAGAGGGAGAGTAACAAATGCTTCATATGGCCCCTCACTACGAGAAAGACATTGAGGTGCTGGAGTGTGTCCAAAGAAGAACAATGAAGCTGGTGAGGGGTCTAGAGCACAAGTCCTGTGAGGAGTGGCTGAGGGAACTGGGGTTGTTTAGTCTGGAGAAAAGGAGGTTGAGGGGAGACCTTACTGCTCTCTACAACTACCTGAAAGGAGGTTGTAGCAAGGTGGATGTCAGTCTCCTCTCCCAAATAACAAGTGAAAGGATGAGAAGAAACGGCCTCAAGTTGCACCAGGGGAGTTTTAAGATGGATATTAGGAAAAATTTCTTCACTGAAAGGGCTATCAAGCATTGGAACAGGCTGCCCAGGGAAATGGTTGAATCACCATCCCCGGAGGTATTTAAAAGACGTGGTAGATGTGGTACTGAGGGACAGGGTTTAGTGGGACTTGGCAGTGTTAGGTTAATGGTTGGAGTCAATGATCCCAAAGGTCTTTTCCAACCTACATCATTCAATGATTCTATGATTCTATGATTGATTTCTGTGATGCAGGGTTTTCCAAAGGTAGCAGAACAAGTTGCAAGTGATTTGGCCCAGAAGGGTCAGCACAATCGAGGTGCCCCACCAACGAATTTAGTCCTGTTCTGTTTGGCTTCTCTTACAGCTGAGCTGGATGCATATCTCCCACTGAAAGATAAACGACCTAAATAGGGATGATTGCTGTATCAGTATCTCTACTGACATCTCACTCCACAAGTGGTTCTGTGAAATAAGTGAAGCAGAGCTTGGACTAAGTTAAAGAACTAGAATAAGCTTATCCTAACCTGTATATCCCTTAATATTTTGAGTTCCATTATTTCAGATGATCAATATTCTAGACACGCATCTCAGAGTTTATATTACATGTCTTCTGGTGCCTTGGACCCAAGTGAGTAAGAAGAGATATTTTTAATTCCTAAACCCAGCATTATAATTCAATTCACATACTCTATCTTATGATTTTATGAAATAGAATTATTGCCTGCAGATGTTAATTCCCAAAGACAACACGGTCCTCTTTGCTGTGGTGTTGTTCAGAACAGGTTATTATATATAGTTGTGTAGCTAAACTATACTCACTATCCTTCAGGAAGGAAAAAAACCTCAAATCAATGGGAAATATGACAAGGGAAAATGCTAGGAAAGCAGTTTAATTTTTAACATGTAGTCATCTTCAGCTCTTGGAAAAAAAGGCACTTATCACAAGCTAAACTATGAAGAAAAAAAACAAGACTAAAGCCAATAACAAGCTACGCTACAGAATAAAAATTTGCAGGAAATGGACCCACTGAGAATGTGTTAGAAGCCTGATAACTTTGGGGGGATATAAGCTAGACAGGGAAAAAAAGCTAACATTGTCATGTAAGTGTCAGACACACCCTAGAAAAAAGAAACATAAGATGAAAACAGAAAACTTTTTCACTTGAAGTTGTTGTTTATAAATACAGCTCAGGCATTGATAAAAATAAATAAATAGATGTATATCATATGCACTAAAAATTCCAATGGAATTAATAGGAATTTGGAAGAAATTTTATAGATATACTCTGTAGGAAGTACAAAGACCAGGGTCGCTCTGTGAAAACGTTCTGGGAGATTACCAATCTTTTCTAGTTAATCTTTTCTTAAATGATGTATTTGTGTCATTCTTCCTCAGACAGACAGTCTTACTCATATAGGAAAAGCAAGAGAGAGAAAAATTGTTCACTTGAGCATTTCTTCCCAGGTCAGATCTTGTATTGTTTTCTTTAGAATATAAACCAGAGAGAAACAGAAGATGTATTTTCCATTTTTTCTTTTTTTTTTCCCATCACAGCTAGAATGGGTGCCTTTACAATGGTGTAAGCATCCAAGCAGCCTGATGTTTGCTCCCATTTTCCCCCATTTTCACACCTGGGTCTCAGTCCCCTCAGACCATGACCCCTCGGGTACAACCACACCCCCTTTCCAATCAAGCACTGCTTTCTTATAAAGGAATTTATCAAAAGCTGCTTTCAGTCAGCAAACACGTTCCACACCCAAAGAATGCTCATCTGCTTGGGAATATTAAGAATTTGCTGTGAAAGAGGATTAAAGTAGCAACTACCTCTAATATGGATAACGGGAGTCTTCATGACTGAAAACTGATCACTGAAATGATGTCACGGCTGAAAACAGCACCTGAAAACTGATCTGAGCTTACAGCAGAGACTAGGAACACTTTCACTGATGAAAGATCAAACACATTTGGCATTAACATACACCTTTGTGTTACAGAGTAATGACACGCACACTGTTCAGGTGCTGACTGAACGTGCAGAATTGCACTAAAGGTATATGGTTCTCAATGAATGACTGGCAGGCAAGAGCCTGACTGAAGAGAGAATCAGGCAAATCTTACCAGGGAATCCCTGAGAAAGATAAAGATTATTTTTTTTTCATGAATGTTATGTAAATATGTTGAGCTATTGCTCCCTGTTGAGCTATTACTCCCTGTATAATTGGCTCAAGGCAATTACGATCCAACATGAAATCTAATCTGCATGTAGACTCTATTCAACAATCCAAAATCATGTTCAACAACATTTGTTAGTGCATACAATCCCACTGAAAATCATTGAGAAATGATTGTACAACTTACATTGTATAATTGTGTCATACAAATGTGCAAGAAAGCACTGTAACTGCAAAATAACTTACAATACGCTACTTGAAGTATTTAGTGTTGTTTTTTCTTCTTTTAAGGGAGACTAGTGGGGAAAAAAGTGATTTTAAAAAAAGGTTGCCTGACTGGTTTTGTGGACCACCTTTACAGAAAAGACTCCACAACATATCGGAGAAAGCTGCGTTCACCAATAGGAGACCATAATCTTTTATCTCCTTACTACTCCAACAGTATTTACAATATCGAGAAGATTGTTGATGTCTTTACTAAAAGGTTGAGGAGTAAGATTTAAACACTTGCAAGAACCCTTAAATAGTGTCTGTCTTCAAGACAGTGCCACTTTTTTATAGTTAGCATTTACTTTCTGGTTTTGGGTTTAATGTGATTTTCCATAATTCAGTTCTTCCCCCAAATATTCTGAGGTTTTAGTTTTTATCATCAGTAAATTATATTAAAGAAATACCTTGGAGACAGAAAATGCTGTCATGAAAACTTGATCTTGCTTTTTATGATAATGAAATGCCACAAATAGCTTTAGTTTCAGCAGTCCTTCTGTAGCAATCTATGTTCAGAAGTCCTGGTGAGCACAAGAATATCTGTTCAGCTTCTGCTATCTATCTGAAGCAACTCAAACTAAAGAGTCTACATCATTTAAGAAAAATGGATGCTTTAAACTTTCAAAGTGCATACGTTATTGGAACCATTTATTTATTGTGCTTTTATGCAGTTCAGGCACTTTCCAAAGGAACTTCCATCCAAAACTGTTTAAGGTTTAAACCAAGCCATGGTGTGAAAGCCTCAAAGACCAGAGTTGGAGGAAACAGGGGACAGTATGGTTGATCACTCGAAGTTAGCACTGTCCATGTCCTGAGCAAGACATGCCTATAGCTCACTGAAAGGGAAAGCAAGCCAATAGGAGGAAGGAGGCTGGGAGTTATTATTGTTTTCTGCTTTATATAATTTGTTATTTTAAAGACATCTATCATGCCTCTTCTTCTTCATCTCTTCTATAAACTACATGGCTTCAACCTCTTCAGACTCCCTCCCAGTGAAAATTCAACCACCTCTGCAATTATTTGCTCTTGATCCTAGTTTTTGTTCTATTCTTTTCTGATAAGTTAACAAGAACAATTAAAAAGAACTATGTTAGATGACTAATATAATGTTAGAGAAGCAATCATTATCATTAATTATAAATTATTTAATATGCATGTATACATGTGTGGGAATATATCACTAATGTAATATATTTTGGTTTAATTTCCATTCAGTTCCTGATATCATCTTTTTATGTGAGAATGGTAAGCTGGACCCAGTGATTCAGGAGAGATGCTCCAGACCACAGTCTTTTATACCAGTATGGAAAATAGGAGACAAAGGCAGCAATATAACTTACTGCTTTGTGTTCATCTGCAGGAACTATGCAGGAGTCGTTTTCACATTAGAATAAACTGCTATGAAACATCAAGTATATCACTGATTGATTTTACAACATGAGACCTGTGTGCTTGCTCTTCCTTTGTCTCTTGCTGCCCATAGTGGCATAAAAGACTTTGGGCTGGAACATCCCTCCAGGGTCACCCTTGCGTCTTACATGAAATAAAATCTTGTGACCTTTTACAGGATCTGTATCTGTCACCCCCCCTTCCTATAGCATATGTCTGAAATCTTGTGACTTCATTTGCTCCTCTTCAGTTTTTAGGCACACTGCCAGCTAGGAATCTTCAGTGGTATTCCTTTACCCAAGGAATACCTCATTGCCTGTTAACATTTTCTGACATGCAAAGAAATAAAACAAAGGGAACATTTGAACATTTCCTAAGGTAATACAGCTACTGAAAATGAAGAAATTCCCCACATTTGCCTCACATTTTGAAACATTAGAAATTGACTAGGAAAAGGCATTTTTAAAATCATCTGTGGGCAGTACTACTCCTGATTTCTGAGATTTTCTCTGTAGTGCAGGTGTCTGTGAGGTTATTTCACCGTCTCCTATTACCAATGCTCCCAGGGGATGAACAGAGCGGGCGCATGACCTCAGACTGGGTGAAATAGAGAAATGGTAACATTCAGAACAGCCACATTTCATAGTATCCTATAGCAATAAGGTTCACAAAATATCATAGTGGGATATTCAGCTGTAGAAACCAGTAAGTCTGGAGCGCAAAGCTATGGCGAAGTTGAGCAAACAGATCACACTAGGACAGAGAATATGCCAGATGTCATTACAGCAGCTGTCAGAATGCCCATCTCTAAATATGAATAAACTACTAATAATAATTTATAAATTAATTACAGGAATAATTATAAGCAGGTAGATTAAATAAGAGTTGAGCTAGCAGGAAGATCTGTAAATCAGTTTCCTTAGGAGACAGCAAATGAACTGAGACAGATAGTCATTTTATTGTCAAAGCACGCTGTGATAAAGACAATACAGATCAGCTTTCATAAGATTCCTCATGAGAATCCCAAAGAATATGGCTTTTGAAAGAATTTATACAGCCTCCCACCACAGACACCGTATCCCACATGTGAAGAACAAAATCTAATTTTCCTTGGACTAATATTGATAAAAGTTACAGCTATTTGAAAGAACCCTACTGCTGAAAAGAGTTTGGACAAGGCAATTTTTGCTATTATGGGCAAAGCATGATTCTTTTCTGTTTGACTTTTGAAATCACTTTGCAAAGCTCAAAAATGATGTGTTTGTTGGATATGTATCTAAATGTTAATCCCGTAAAAGAGATCCACAAAGGAACTTCTATTTCTATACTTTTCCTTCTGGAGTAAATTGCATTCTCACCCAGTATTTCTTATAATCCAAAGCTGTAAAGGGAGATTAAAGTCTCTCCTGCTGATTTGTGCATATACATAGCTATCAATAATTGGACCATTGATCCCTTTCATCTGTCTAAATTTGCTTATACCTGTCTGAATATATTCACAGCTTCCTTTAAAAACTGCTGTAGTTCACCCCTGCATCACGCATCCTTTTAGGCATTCACATACATGCCTAGTTGTGTGTGAGTCTAAGTATGCAAATATATTAATTTGCCTAAGATTCCCAGGCAAGAGTTCTAAGTATCTCAGGCAATTAACACCACTATTCAAAGCTAGGCCTCGCTCATAGCAGGGTCAGTGAAAACTGTTTGCTAAGTGTCCAGTTGGGTTTTGAACATCTCCAATCGTGGAGACTCCACAACCTCTCAGGGCATTCAGTGGTTAACTGTCCTCTTAGGAAAAAGGTTTTCAGACAGAATTTCCAGTATTTCAGTTTGTACCCATTGCTCTTTGTGCTGTCTCTGGGAATCCACTGAGAAGAGTCTGGATCTGCCACATTTACTCCCCCCATCAGGTATTTACACACATTGATAAGATCCTCCAGAGCCTGCTCTTCTCCAAGCTGAGCTGTCCCAGGTCTCTCTGCCTCTCCTCACATGGGAGGTGCTCTAGTCCCTTAGCCGTCTTTGTGGCACTTGGCTGGACTCACTCCAGTATGTCCATGTTTCTCTCATACTGGGGAGCCCAGCACTGGACCTAGCACCCCAGATGTGTCTCAACACAGTTGAGTACAGAGGAAGGATCACCACTCTTGACCTGCTGGTGCTGCTCTGTCTAATGCAGATCAAGGTGCTGTTGGCCTTCTTTGCCACAAGATCACATTGTTGGCTTATGTCCAACTAGGTGTCCACCAGGACTCTCAGGGCCTTTTCTGCAGAGTTGCTTCCCAGCTGGTCAGCCCTCCACCTGTACTCATGCGTGTGGTTATTCCTTCCCAGGTGCAGGAGTTGGCACTTTCCTTTGTTGATCTTTGTTGATCCAAGGCTTTTGACACTGTCTCCCATAACATCCTCATTAGGAAGCTGAGGAAGTGTGGGCTAGACGAAGAGACAGCGAGGTGGACTGAGAGCTGGCTGTGTGACAGAACTCAGAGGGCTGTGATTAATGGAGCAGTGTCAAGTTGGAGGCCTGTAACCAGTGGTGTCCCCCAAGGGTCAATACTCGGTCCAATCTTGTTCAATATATTCATCAACGACCTGGATGAGGGGACAGTGTATCCTCAGCAAGTTCGCTGATGATACCAAACTGGGAGGGGCGGCTGACACTCCAGAGGGCTGCGCTGCCATCCAGCATTACCTGGACAGGCTGGAGTGCTGGGCAGAGAAGAACCTCATGAGGTTCAACAAGAGCAAGTGTAGGGTCCTGCACCTGGGGAGGAAGAATGCTAGGCACCAATATAGGCTAGGGGTGGACCTGCTGGAAAGCAGCTCTGAGGAGAAGGATCTGGGGGTCCTGGTAGATAGCGAATTATCCAGGAGCCAGCAATGTGCCCGTGTCGCCAGAAAGGCCAATGGAATCCCGGGCTGCATAAGGAAGAGTGTGGCCAGCAGGTCGAGGGAGGTCATTCTCCCCCTCTACTCAGCACTGGTGAGGCCACAACTGGAATACTGTGTCCAGTTCTGGGCTCCCCAGCTCAAGCGGGACAGGGAACTACTGGAGAGAGTCCAGCGTAGGGCAACAAAGATGACTGGGGGACTGGAGCACCTCCCTTACGAAGAAAGGCTGAGAGAGCTGGGACTCTTTAGCCTGGAGAAGAGAAGGCTGAGGGGAGACCTTATTCTTGCTTAGAAGTACCTGAAGGGTGGGTTGAAGGAGGATGGAGCCAGACTCTTTTCAGTGGTTCCATTCAAACCTAAGAAAAAACTTCTTTACAGTGAGGGTGACAGAGCACTGGAACAGGCTGCCCAGGGAGGTTGTGGAGTCCCCTTCTCTGGAGATTGTCAAGACCCGCCTGGATGCAGTCCTGAGTAATGTGCTCTAGGCGTTCCTGCGTCAGCAGGGGAGTTGGACTACATGATTTCTGGAGGTCCCTTCCAACTCTGAAAATTCCGTGATTCCATGATCTTCATGAGAGTCCTGTTGGTCCATCCCTCCAGCTTGCCAAGGTCCCTCTGAATGGCAGCACACCTGTGTGGTGCATTGACCATTCCTCCTAGTTTTGTATGACCTGCAAACTTGCTAAGCATGCACTCTGTCTTCTCTTTCAAGTCACTACTGCAGAGGTTATCTTATCTTGATCTTGGCCTATAAATCTAGTTGACCTGTTTGGTGTTATTCTTTATGAACCAGATCCACAGGATGCAAAGCCTGGGTATAAATATAATCACAAACTATCCACCTACGCCTGAGAAAATATTTCTTTCATGAAGTACAAAAACTTCCTTAACAACTCTGCATTTGATTTGAATTTGAAACAAAGATTTGGCAACTGCGTTGGCACAGCATCTTTCCAAATGGTGTGCTATTTTCCCACAAATGTACAGTCTGGATTGGTGAAAAAAAAGGAAACATTTTCAAATTTGAGGCGCTGATGATAGGTATTTAGGATCACATTAAAGCCTTTAATTGAGCTAATGGATTCTTAGTTGTGTTGAGCAACTGGCTGGAAAGATTAAGACCAGGCTACTTACTAGGATCCAGAAATATGAAGATAAGTGTCAGTCTTAAGAATTATTCATATTTTTAAATAGAGCTCTGATTAATATTAAAATGATATGATGTTCCCATGTTTAGCCTAGTTTAGCTGAAGGCTGCCAAAAACAGCAGCGGAAAGGGGATGAACTTCCTACATGGTACATCTCAATGACACATGAGCTTCAAAGACTGTAAGCAACTCAAAACCTAATGCAACTAAAGTTAATCAGTTTGTGGTCCCTTTGACTGTGTGCAAGAAAATGTAGATTTTTTTTTCCTCCTTTATTAATGCTACATTTAGAGTTCTATCTTTAAAATGCACAAAAGAGAAAAAAGTGAGCATACAGAGCTCACCTACGTCACAAATATTGCGTATTTTGCAAAACATATTTTTAATGTGGCATTTTTTCAGTGCAATGAGAGAAAGATGCTTCTATGAGACACTTATTTTCTTATTTCCTGCCTGTCACATTTTTATCATTAATACAGCTTGCTAAGTAGCTAACTAAATAGTAATGAAAACCAAAATTTCTGATTTCCTTCATTATGTGTTTCTGGGTAACTTGTATTGTGCTCTATCTTATCTAAGCATTTGCCTTCAGCCCTAAATGGAGCCCCCACTTCATAGTGGTTTTTTGCATAGTACTCCTGAGATAGTTTCTTAGAACTGCTAGACCACTAGTGTCCTTTTACCACTAGTGAAATCATTAATCATTATTATTAATAATAATTATTATTATTAGTTACATGAAAGGGAAAACTCAAATATCTACTGTTTCAAATAATGGCTACCAACCATATTAAGAGAAAAGTCTTCAAAGAGATGTAAGTGCAATCTGGTAATTATTATTACTCTTCTCTCACATACCACTCATTCTCATAAGGATTTATTTTATATTAAAGAATAGTTTCCAAATTTAAACAAAAATAGGCTTCAGCTTCTGAACTAACCTCTGTTTCATGTTTTGAAGGTGAATACATGAAGTTTTCTATACTTCTAAAGGGAAAATCTGTCATTAGCGTCATATCATGTAATAAGAACCATGCATCATAAAAAAAAATTAAGATTTTTTTTCAGTTCTGTTGGAAAAACAAAATACATCTACAAAATGGATGGAACAACATGTTGAACACCAGATACCTTGGAAAAAAAATTAGATCAATGCTTTCAAAGCCAGCGTGTTGGCTTGCAACTTCCAATATTCCTGTGAAGAAATTCAAGTTAGTTGGTGTGATGTCAACTCAAAAGATCATCTAACATGTTAGAAAAAGTGCATTTAAAAATTTATATTTCCTGCAATTTATATGGATCTCAAATCTAGAATCTTTTGGTCTTGAAAATTAATTTCCACATTAATAAGTGATTATAAAGATGAATAAGCTTGTAACCAATCACAGAAATGTCTCGCTAGTGATACTCAACTTTGAGGACCTATTCACACATTGTCGGTGTTTTCATTTATGCAAGCCTGATCACAGGAAATGATGAAAGAGCAGTTTTAATAATTTCTTGGTGACTGTCAAAACTTCAAATCCAAATTCAAGTCTGGCAGAGTGAGTGCAACTCTTCAGAATCTAACATAACTGAACCCAATTATGTCAGGCTGAATTCGGTCCAGAGACCAAATTGTTAACTCCACGTACAAGCAGTTTTTCCTTTCAGGTTAGGGAGAGCTATGTGTGACATTTATGTCCTTAGGGGAAAGTGACAATCATCTCTAGCAGATTTACTCCTAACTTTGTCCCCTTTTAACAATTTTCTTCAAGTGCCATAATCAGGCACATGTGAATTCGTACTCTAAGTCTCCCCACACACACCCCCAAGATGAAGTCTTGAAATATTTTCAAAGTCATTGTAAGTAAACACAGTGCTAGATAATTTATAGAATATTTCTTTCAAGGAGAACAACAATTTTTCTTTAAGTATGTGTTATGTACTGTGCTATGTTTTCAGTTCGGAAAATATTACCATCTTCTTTACAACCTTGACTAACTTATATGATTTTTCCTACTGTTAATTTACTAAGACCAGAATCAGATATTAAAAACAAATTCATAAAATCCAGAATACACAAAGTGCACTTTAATTTGCAGTAGTGACATCATTGTAGATGACTTAGTTTCTGTTAAAGATTAGTGTTGCTCCTTGAGAATATTACAACAAAGATTAGCTGGAACTGGTCATGTTCTCTGCTGCAAGAGCTTCAAAGTTAAGATTCTTTCAGACTGATGAAACAGAGAGAAAAGGAAACTACAAAGGATATGAAATCTTGTTATCAGCAGAAGAAGGCATAAATTTCGTAGAAACTCATTTTACATTATTTTACGGTATTTCTTAGGGATCTTGATTTTGGCGTGTTGTGTTGTTTTACTCATCTATTTGCAAGCGCTCAATCCAATTAAGACCATAAATTCATGGATTAATATTCCTTAATATTCTAGCCTAGGCATATTAACATCTTAATAACTTTCTTAGAGCAGAACCACCCAGCTCATGCCCCCATTAAAGATGTGGATTAAGAAAACATTCCTATCTGCAGTGAGAATAGTTTGGTTCAGGAACTTGTCATAAATAGCATCAGTTTCTTTCTAATGAAAATGGTGCTTAGTTAGTCTCTCATATGTCCACATACTAAATGAACTTATCTTCTAGGATATTTGAATAAATAATGAAGATAATTTATTCTTAACAGCACTGCTGGCTGCCTTCCTCCTCTACCATACTGCAAAACCAAACAATAAAACAATAAAAAATCCAAAATGAAATCAATAGAAAAAGCGGATTTAGCTCTCTTTCTGTTAACAATTTGTCCTGGTCTTCAGCTTTCCTGTCCACATAACAACTGTGACTAACATGGTCTCCTTCCACAATTGCATCAAATGGTGGCAGCATGGCAACACTGACAATTAATGTTAATTGGAATAATTGCATTTAAAGGAAATCAGTTGTGTGTCAGAGCAAGGACATGCTTTGGCACCGAGAAGTGTAGAACCTTAAAGCACATATACACATACTTACAAGGGCAACAAACTGCCCAGCTATCTTCGTACCAGGATATTTCCTTGCTAACATCCCAGACCTGTTTAATCAACTAATTATCACCACTATTTCCTGTTAGAAATATCAAAATTATCATATTTAGTTTCCAGATGAAGAAACCATAAAAACACAGTCCTTTTCCCACCTCCCCCAACCTGCTCTTGGACCTCGCACGTCTAGCCAGCTCATTTAATGCGTTCTTAAACATTCCTGTGAACACAGACAGACCCTGCAACTAGCTGTTTTTAAAATTACATACCCTATCTACTGGGAGGGCTTACTTTTATTGACAAAGGCTGTTGGAGAATGACCAGCATTTCAACTCAGAAGAAAGTGCGAGAAGCTGTACTTTCACTTCACTGGGACAATCAGAGTAGTGTGTGCCCTGAGTTCATCAGACCTGGCTCAAGGCTCTGCAGCAGCTTGGGCTGCACTCTGTTTTTCTAGGGCAGAACGAAAGTAGGAGCAAAGACTCCTGGTCCCACTCCAGAAAAGAGGAAGAAAAACAGATGAAAGATGATGCTCGTTCCTCTAATTGACAGTGGGAGGGGGATACCTCCACTGATTTTGAGGGATCCATCCCCATCTATCCCTCCTCCCAGTGATACCAGCCACTTGGCACCCTGGTGCCTTTCTGCATGGCATTGAGAGCAGTGAACTGGGCCTTTTGGGACTTTCTTGCAAGCACAGTGCAGAGAAGGGCCATTAATCACTTTGCTGCCCAAAACGTTTTGCCTGTCTCAAGACCAGCTCCACATTACTTGAAGGATGGTCATGGAATTAAGTGCTACTGGTCCTCAGCCAAGTCAAAATGAATAATCTCATCATATAACAAACTAATTTGAAACACTAAGGTTCCTCCATGCCTTCCTTTTAATCTCTGTATTTGAAAACAAGTCATATTTTCAAAAAACGCTAGTCTGTCAAGAAAAAGAAATGGCAGGGGCTTTAAGTCTTCCCCTACAAAAAACACAGAATAAAGTCATGTGTCCAACAGGTTTGTTCACATTCACAGGCACACTTGAAAACACAGAAAAAACATTTCCCCAGTAAACTATCTCCTAACAACTAGATCCATAGATAGGCAGTGTGACTGATAAGAGCAGAATTCGGGCCTGCATGCAAGCTGCTATAAGTAATTTGCATTCTTCTTCCAATTAATAAAATACATATTGATTAGCTCATAGGATTTCATGTTTCATATGTCTAATTATAAATTGATATTAAATGTTAATACAGAAAATGATATTCATATGTTTTAATCAAGACTGAACAAAGCTATTAATTAAGATTTGAGTGGTTTTAAGTGCCATTGAATCATATGTGATTCAGTTGTTTGCCCAACTGCTAGAGCAATGAGATTTTTAGCAAGGCACTAAGGATTTCTTACTGATGGCCCACTTGTACTTTTCACCCACTCACCCTACATCCTTCCGTCTTCTCCATTTGAGACTAAAAATTTCTCATGTATTAAATATGAAGGTCACTGATTAGGTTTAATTCATTGACCGCTATGTAATTTAGTTCGCTGTTTCCGTTATGGGAAAAATGGCTCAAAGCCTCTACAAGCCTGATGGCTAACTCCAATATCTCACAATACTTCCTGATGTCTCTACAAATCTTAGACTCAGTTTGTCAAACTGCTAGATTATCAACTGAAATTTAAAACAGAGGAAATTTCTAGCTCTTCAGCTCAAATACACACAAGTATTCTCCATGCTCAGAAACTATTGTCATCATTTTTTCAAATTGCTTTTTAAAAAAAAAATGCTGGAGCTTGGCAAGACTGCTATTGGCTGTTTATGACTGTATCATCAACCCTCTCAAGCTAAATGGTCTCAATGAATGGACTTAGAAATATCACCTCTCCTTTCTGCGCTGCTGTGGATAATAACAGTATTTATCTCTCCCTGAGAAGTATTTGAAGATCAACTTAAGTATCAATAATCTGACATCCAAAGGCTTTATAGAAGTGTAAAACATCGATATAAGTAAGCAATACTTACTACTTAACTATAGAAGATATAGATGAACTTCTCAAGGGGTGAAATTTAGACACTATTTGTTATGTGAATATCCTGTATGTTTGCCAGCACAACCAGAACCTGAAGAAAATTACAAGAGACTTGGGTGACTCACTGATACTGCTTCACATTAAATAAAGACAACAGCAAGCATTATCAGTGCTGCATTTTCATGCTCATTGTGTTTTGAGAGAAAATGACCACAATCTGAGAGGACAGAATTGCCATCCTGGCTACATAATTAGTTTCTCATTTAATATTACTATTGTTGTGAATGTCCAGCATGTGCTCGGATGGCCACAGCAGAGAGCAACAGCAGCATTTAAAATGTTTATATTTTCTTTTTGTTGCAATCCACTCAATTTGATGTTTAAGACTAGTGACGCACTGAAATGAAGAGTTTTCTGATTTATCTAACCAGCAACAGAATCACTTTTTTCTGTTAACAGGATGGATTTAGAGGTTGTTGCATTTTCATTCATTTTTTTCTTTTTAATGCAGTGCTCTGTCAGGGGAACTAAAAATCTAGACAAAAGCCTGGTTTGTCTAAACAGTTTGCCTTGCAGTTTTAAAAGCAAATGTAAGCTTCTCACAGATTAATGGAAAATAAAGCCATGTAATAACTGGTTTCAAAATACAGTATAAAGTTTAGCTAGCTTCTAATCCATGCCCTGATCTACAAAAGGACTTCAGCTTCCACATGAGGATTCAGCACCTAAATCCACAAGCATTCTCCACAGAAATCCCTACTTAAACTTTGGGCCTCCTTGGGTGATGATAAATAAAAGCGGCAGCATCTCTGCTTATCCTCTGTGGCGGTAGCACCTTAGCTCTGCTGCCTTCCAACGAGCACCTGGCAGGGCTGGGGACCCAGGCGGTGACCTCAGCAGTGATTCGGTGCTGGTGTGGCAGCCAGGAGGTCACACTGCTTCAGTAACTGAAGCAAGAAAGCAGTGTGGAGGCTGTGGTTCGAAGAGGTGTCTTAGAATTAAGATGCTTCCCACTTGGTTTTCCAGAGTTGACACATTTCCAGGGCTCCAAATTGATGGTTTATCCACAAACAACAAAATACTGTTTCTGATACTTTCTTCATTGTGTTTAATGACTATTAGGAGGGAAGGGGGGAAGGAAGCAGAAGGAAGAAACTTTTGCAAAACCCTTCGCTCTTGCTGTAATCGATGGCACACTCCCCTTGACTCAAGGAGGAGCAGGATGAGATTAACTGTGAGAAAGCTGAGGTGATGTGCAATCAGAAACAGAAAGACAGGTGAAAATACGGTCCTAACCCCAGATGCCAGTTTGATCTTTTTCCCCTGCATCACTTTTCTACTTGAATGTGTGGGGACATTGTATAAGACTAGCAGTTCCTGGCAGTTTCTCCAAAGTACTCACCAAGGGCCAGATTTCTCACCTCTGTTGGGATGTACAAATCAGTGAATAGTATTTTAACATCAACTGAATAGTATTTTAATATGTATTTCAATGTCTCTTGTTACAAGACCTTTTCGTTCTTTATGAAGGTAAGACACCGAAGAGGGAGAGGGTCAAGGCAGCAAGGCTATGTACATCTCAAAGACCAAAAAGAGGGAAAGGGAAACGGAGGTTAGGAAGAGATGAGAGAATAAAAGTAAAAGTGAAACCAGTGCTGCCAGGAAGAGAATCAGCTAGATGACCCTTGACAGGAATTCCTTTCTCATTAGCCAGTTAACTTTAATACCATGTTAAAGTTAGAGTTTGCCATAACTGTTGCATGTAATAATTAGATGTATTTTTAAAATATTGGGCAGTATCTACATCTTCCTTCCTCCTTTAGTGAAATTTCATTGTTGGCAATACTTTAGGAGTTGGAACTCCTACAAGAACACCACTGCCCCATCTTAGATGCAGGGTTTTCTAGCATTTAAAAATTAAGAGACTGTTCAAATTGAAGTTTTTAGCTCAGCTCCTAACAGACATGAGGAATAAGAAGGCAGTTTGCCAGAGGTATGGAAATACCTGAAGATGGAGTCTCTCACCACACTATTTGGGCTGAGCACCAGGAAGGAGATGTTGAACATAGTGAAACAGGCAAAGGAAATATTGAAGATAACAAAGAGAAAAAGGAGATTTAAAACCTCACAGCTGAAGGAAAACTAGGAAAGTCTTTTAAATCTTCAATAGCATTCTACCAACCAACTTGACATGTCTATTTCAAATTTAAAACATTTGGGATAGTTGAGACAAAAAACAAGGGGCTTGTCATTTCACTTCGTATATTTTTTAAACATACACAGGAAATTCTAGGCCCATTTCTGCCATCAGCTGAATAACATAGTCCCAGCTAAGGCCAGCTGAACAAGAAACCTAGTCAGAGCTGGAGCCACTGCTCCAGACTGTCTCTGCTAGAAGCAGCATTTTAAAAAAGTAAATAAAGATCAAGGAATTTGAAGCTGCCCAAGGCAGTTAAGTTATTTTTTTTTAAAACGTACTACTTTTCATCTCCAGACATGAAAACAGAACCATTAGTGATGATATCATGTACTCAGATCTCTAAAGGGTACTGCGCACAACAGATGGGTTTGCTTTTAACCATATAAAGTCTACTTTAGCTAATTTAGTTCAGTTTAGTTATTATAGTTCATGTTAGGACACCACATTTCTGTAAAATATTATCATAGCAGGCATATGCTTTTCCTAGGCTTTTATCAGTTGCTTTTATCTATCCCCCTTTTTAAATAGTATTTACATAGCATTTAAATTAACTTCTGATCACTTCAGGTTTAACTCTGGTATTATGGATAATTCACTATGAACAAAAATGAGGTTTCCATTCCAATTTTGCATTCGTACCTCAGCTACCTTGTTTTTAGCCTAACAGGAAGCTTTCACCAAAGAGGTAGCTGCTGTGATTCCATTTGATCGGCCGTAAAAGGGATTTCCCAGAATAAGGAATGGAAATGCTTTTATAGCCTTTTAGGTAATGTCGGGATTTTTTTGTTTTGTTAATATGAGCTTTTGCCAATCACTAACAGCATGATCCAAATCCCATTTGAAGGCAATGGAAAGTCTCCCATTGAGTTTGATGGCCTTTGGATCAGTCCCTAAGTGCATTTAGACATAATGAGATGTTAATGTGAATTTTATGCTGCCGTGTATATGAATAGATTTTCCAGACTTTTTTCCCAGTAATGCAAAAAGACCGATCTGCCTTTTTAAATTTTTAAATTTTATTTTCTTGCTACAACTGGTATGCACCCAGAAGGAGAATTTATGCAGCTCGTTCCTTTCCCTAACTTCTTTCCCCCCCCGAAAACCTCTATTGGTGACAGGCTGCGAACTGTAGAAAACAGCTCTCGCAGTGATCTAAACGAAAAGGAAATATCGTCCTCAGGATTTGCCTCATTATAGTCTTAAAACTTCGGTTTGAGGAAAGGCAAAATTAAGGCCTGACCAAAAAAAAAAAA
>VFFE01007024.1:124116-290675 GCA_008921705.1 Burhinus oedicnemus
GGGTTGATGCTGGGGGTGGGTGGGGGCGAGGGCCACGCACAGGTTTCACATTGAGGTAAGGTGTAAAAAGGGAATGGTGCTTGTTTTTGCAGCTCTTCGATGTCATGAGAGTTTGACTTCCCTGAGGATGCAGGGCCTCACAGAAACAAAAAGATTAACCCATTCGTTTCAATGGCCCAGTGCATGACCTGATGGCTACGCACAAGCATGCAGGGCTGTATACCTATTGGACAAGTATTTCACATATGAATACATATAAATTCTCAGAAGAGAAAAATATGTCTTGTGGTAATGTCTCAGTCACTCTGAGAAGAAAAAAAATCATTTGCTTTGGATCAGTGACATCGATGACCTAGCCAGGAATGCTCACTGACTGTGGAAAATTGAAGAATCAGCACAACATCTATGGTAAGAAGTGATTTTTGACCAGTGTGAGCAATTCCATTACTTCTCGGAAGCTGTTATCACATCTTAAATCTAATCTTTTATAAATATTCAGAACACGGATAGAAGTTAATGGCAACGTTTTCATGGCCTTAGGCAGAAAGTGAGCTTTCTCTGGAACACACTGCTCTGCATCTTTAAAAATCTCAGCAAGAGACTCACCCCAAACTGAACTACAAGTGAAGCCATGGCTCCAGGTAGGTTGGAGAACGAGTGGCTGAAGTGACACATCCTCCCTAGGACAGCTGTCCTAGCAAGAAGGTGGGAAGTAGGCTTCAGGCTATGTGAGTTATTCTGGTTGCTCACAGCCTAAAAGCCTGCTGGCTTTTTTGAGCTACCTTGGATGTGGCACTGTGATGAGGAGGCTCCAGGGTCTTGGACCCCTTGTCAGAGAGGAGACAGCTTATTTGACAGGGCTAACATGGTGATGGTGACGTGCACATGAAAGCCAAGGATTACACTGTGAACTGAAGCACAAGCAGAGAGAGTTCTACATCTGGCCATGTTAGAGGAGCACATCCAGCTATGTGACGGGCTGCACAACAAAGACTCCGGGCATACATTTAGACATTTGGAAAGAAGAAGGCTTTTTGTGAATTCATAACTGGATCACATGGCCTGTTTTGGCAGGAAAGGTGGCAAGCTCTGGTCTAGGTATTTGACAACTCTAGGGTGGAAGTAGCTGCAAAGTGTCATAGTTTATTAGTTTTCCCAAGGCTCACGGAGAAAAAGAAGTGTTATCGGTAGAGATTACTTACAACAACCATTAGTTATTTTCTCTCCATTCCTTCAATATCTGTTTCTGTGGTAAAGGCCAATTATTTGACAGGCTGCAGAGTATAGATTCCCGTTGTGTTGACTGATAATTGAGGTATTTGTAGGTCAGCCTCAATTGTGTAAAATGTTTGGCATACCTGACTTTTAAATACAAACTTTCCTCAAACAAGCATCTTGGGAGGCCATTACAAACCCTCTTTTCCCAAAAGGCCTGAAGAGAGACACACTATCTCTGTCTTCCTTTAAATGTCATCAAACTAAGCCCTTTTATTACGCATTTCAGATTCAGCATAACAGCTTCAGCATGATGTTGTATTTTAGGACAGTGGAGATCTCTTAGATTGCTTGAAAACACGCTGTTCTTCAGGGAAAAGAAACAAAGGTACACCCTGCGTTAAAACCCAAACCTGAAAAACTTGCATTTACCAGAGAACTACTATATTATGCCCTTTGGCCAAGACTTCTCTGATCTAGCTGATGTCTGAGTAGCCTTCAACATTAACCACTTGCAGAGCATGCTGGAGTATGACCATGGGCAACTGTAGTGAACTTTAGATCTGCAATCACATCCTCAGATAGATAATTCCTGTGATCGGCCAGTCATGATAGCCCTATCAACTCGAACATCCGTCCCACCCAGATTGTACTGGTATGTTCAACACTTGGTTCACCCGTTGCCTCATGAATCCTGTAAGCAACGCAGGAACAGCAATAGCGCATCAGGCGAGCTGTAGCAGAAGATACCTTTTCTCTGCACTGGCAAGCTGATCACCCCGGCTGTTAGGTACGGTTTGTTTACTCTGCGAATTCCCCCTTGTGCTTCCCCTCTTCACCCTCATCTACGCTGAGCAAAATAAGTACATAAATGAAAAGGAACTCAGGCTGACAGACCACAAGTTCGCTGCCAAGGGAAGATTAGTTCCTAGACATGTAGAACAAGAAGACATTACATTTTTTGTCATAGCTGCGCTGAATGAGCAGAGATTATTTACAAGGTCCAGGGTTTAAGTGTGGCAGATGGATGCAGGCTAGCAGTTCCCACGAACAAAGATGCTGTTTCAAAGAAAAGGTGTGTTCAGCTTCTGGAAAAGAAATTTTCCTCTCAGCAGGGACTGGCAACTCTAATCTTATTTACATTTCTCACAGCAGCGGTATGCATCTCTCATTCTCAGCCCTAACTCTCCCTGCCAGCGGAAGCTGTGCTATACAGATAGGTAGTAAATAATGTAGGATCGTGCAGATTGTCGTGAGGCCTTTTCCCTCTCTCTGTGCTGCAAACTCCTTTTCAGAAGCAACAGTTAAGCTGTCAGCAGAGCGGGATTACAAATCTGATACTCGGTACACTTTTGGACAGTTACAGCTTTCAGGCGTTTTCCATGAATAGGCACCAATCATTTCACTGCCACGCTGGTGAGGCGCTTTGTTGGGTTAGTCATTTTTTAGTCAGGGATCACAGACACAAGCAGGGGAAGGTGAAAACAGATATCATTTGGTAGATTCATGTAAGGTACAACAAAAGCTAAGGCTGTAAGACAACTGCATTTTATTTCTAGGCTCTGAATTAAAGTGTCTTTCAACCTTGTTTTAAAGAATTTGCACTGTCACTGCAAAAATTCTGAACATAAACACTTATTGCTGTAAATATTTAAAATTCTGTTCTGTAAAAATGCAGAAGAGACATGTTAGCAAACATAGCTTCCTGTCTCATTATGACTTCTATACATAATGAAAATGTTAAAAGCAGTACAGTTTCTTCTACAATAATAGTAGCACTTAAGAGTATAATGGTGCACCCTTGAAGATGATGTTATTTTACAAACGTACAGTGTGCAGGCACTCACACTAATGCCTGTTGTAATAAAACAGAAACCTGTACAGCTATAAATCCTCGCTAACGCAATTCCACTTAGAGGGCTGGAAAAAGTTGCCTTAATATTATGTTGTTCATTTTAATGTCAGTGTCATTCTTCATTCCTCTGTTCATACAGGTTTATTAACAAACATATTTGTCTGTTAGGCGGAGATGAGCAAACGGCCCAGATTAAAAACCCACAAGGCTCCGCTGATCGCACCTACAGTCAGTGCCTCTGAGCAGCTCCCTCTGCTCAGGAGATTTCGGCTCACACCCTGCAGGCAGTAATAAGGTCGGGAATCTCAAGCATGGTGATAAGGGAGGAGCGCTCAGGTTTTGAAGAGCCTTATGGCTCTGTTACATCTGTTGACAACTGCTCCTGGGGGAAGGAGTTACAGCATTGCCGTGCAGTGGACAATGACTAACCCTGTTCCATAGGTCAGAAGCTGCAATTGCTGGGGCTCACGGACACCGCAGGGCAACACTGCTCCCTGCCACCCGCCGGACACAGTGCCACCACCCACACCGGAAAAAATCCACGTGATCCTGTCCCGCAAAGATCCCTCTCGACAGTGTGGGGCTTTGAAGCAGAGACAACAAAAGTCACAAGGCTCAAGACAAAAACCTGAATTCTGGCAACAAAGTGCTTGCTTTTGGTTTTAATTAACAGCACAAGCAGCAGCGTAGCAAGACACTAGCACAGAAGGTGGAGCTCTGGCTTGTGCTAATAGGGTAACATGGTTGCTCCTTAGCCCTACCTAAAAAGGCTACAAGGATGGGGACAAGGAACAGAAACGTTTTTAAAAAACAAAATAAAACAAAACAAGCAAACAAAAAGAGAAACCTTGAAAGCCTTGAAGTCAGGGATGATTAGAATTTGCGTTTTTTTCCCCCATCATAATGCAATCAGATCCACTTACCATCATCTCAGCTACCTTACATCCTTAATAGTTCAGCACAATATTTAGAGAGAAACAAGAGGGGGAAAATGCCATGTCATCTTCAAACAAAATAATCCATTTTGTGTTGGTTTTGTTGAACTAGAAAGTGTGCGTGGTTTTTTTTGTTATGTATTGCCACTACATGTGTTTTCTACAATAATGCAGATTATTTCCTGGAAAGGGATCATAAATTCCATAGTTTCCACAGTGAAAAAAACCCAAACAAGTGCAGCCTGTCTCTTCACCATGTTTTTCAAAAGAAGTGTTCCTCTAAGACTCTGTGCAGATAATAGTGGAGAGAATGTACCTTCTAATGTCTGATGGTTACCACAGAGGTAGTGTGAGTTGCAATGAAAATGAGTCAAAGAAACAGTTTAAGGGCAACATGTTTCTTTGTCCTCAGTGTCATATATGAAATTATAATGTTAAAGTGGAAACGTGGCAGGCTGCAATAATTTTAACCAAAATTTTTGTCATCAACAGCAATGACATTCTTTTTTGCTGATAAGCTACTTCTTGTTTTACTCCACCTTTTCTTCACATCCTTGCATCATGGGTGAGTTCTCAAAACATTGCCTTATGCCTTTAATTGTAGAATGCTATGTTTTTTAAATTACGTGGGAAACATTTTTTCCTCACCTGTCTCTGTGTATTCATTTCTATGAATAGTGAATCACATCTGTACTCAGCTTTCACTTGGGCAAGTCCTGCTAAGTAATGACACCATCATTATGCCCAGGCCATAATGGGATCACATCCTTTCAGTCATTCCTTGAAGCTACCAACCACACCACACAATCAAAGCCATAGAAAAACACCACCTTTCTACTTATTTTGGTTTTGTAATATGTGAGAGTCATTCCAACTTTTGGATGTTCACCCAACATCTGCGGCAAAAATTAATATGTATTCACGTAACTCTGGAGCTCTCTTAGAAACTACTTTAGTCATTGAGAAGCTTGAGCCTTGTCCATATTCAAGATTTTTTAAAAAAACAGTATTACTAGACTCTTCCTTGTTCATATTATGAACTTTTTAGTGCTATGTGAAGTTAGTGCTGAGATTAATGAAAATGCTACAGCATGGAAGACTTTTCACAGATGCACAGCTGGGGAAAAAAAGGAAACCTTTGAGCAAAGGAGCTAGTGGCTGACAGCATGGAGCAGTAGTGGGGGAGAAGTCAGTGAATACCAAATAGCACAAGCATGGTCTGAATCCAGCAGTGTGGAACTTTCCATTACCTCAGAGTTCTGGCCTTTTATTTTACTTGTTATCATGCATCCTCTCATTTGTCAGTCGTCTCATGATCTTCTGGCTGACAGGAGAAGTCACTCTCTGTAGCACTATTCTGGATGTTTTTATTATGGAGAATTATTTAATAACAGAGCATGTTTTATCTCTACCTATCTCTGTCTTAGGTGATCTCAGTGAGAAGCTAACGAGACTCGAAGGAGCTTGAAGAAAATGTGTAGGTAAGTGCAAAGAGAGAATGAAGGTAAGCTACAAATGCTCTTTTGAGGAATATGTACATATTAATAGCTTCCTTCTAAAAATAAAACTGAGACATGACCATGATGTCAGGATTAATGGATATACACAATGTTTCAGGAGAGTGTGGGTGGTAGAACCAAGACTGTATTTTGATTTTCTATAATAGAAAACAAAATTAGAAAACGTAAGACAAAGAATGGTGTTCTAAAATCTGTTCTGTATAGAGTGATGGAAACTGCAAAAGAAAAAATCCACACATTATTAAGCTGAATTATATGATAAGTTTGAGGAATGAATGAAGAATTTAGCAGCTAAGTTCTTGCATTCACTTTCGCTGCAAGGATACGTTTGCCAACATGTCAGTGCTGCCTGGGCTCTCTGTGTCAGCTACTTTTCTTCCAAGGGTTGTCTCTCATCCTCTTCCTTTCCCTTACCATTTGTCATCTGGTAGATAAAATTCTTGATTTCCGAGCTTGATAGGCTGCAGGTTCAATACCAAATAGCCTGCTGGTCAATGTAGGGAACTTTGACAGGCCAAACAGCAGCATTATATTAGCTAAGGAGTGCTGGTTTGTTTTTCTCTAACCCAAAGGCAATCATTATAAATCTAAATGCAGATATTTCTGGCCTGTAAGAACAGTAACACTGGTTAATAGGGATTTTTTTGTTTGTTTTTCTTTTTTTTTCCCCCAGACTATTAATCAAAACTTGTCTTCTATCTCCAACATATTTTTCACCTTGGTTGGAGATTACAAGTACAGTAACTCAATGCTTATACTTCTGTAAATTAAAAATATTTCTTTGGTCTCTGCTGCCCTCCCTTCCTCAGCCTAACCGCTATGCTGGTAGCAGGGCTGAGGCTGAGTGCGTTCTTATGACATAATGGGTTTGGTCTTTTTTTCAGTTTCCTGTCAGGAGAAACAAAAGACAGAAGGAAAAACTGGGTACTGGAATGGCTTTGGTAGAACTGTCTTGTAGTTACTTCTATGGATTTGTTTGGTTTTATGCCAAGAATTTGTGAAAATAATAGTGAAAATGAGAAATGACCTAAAATATCATGACTCTGTGAAGAGCCCTCATTCAGTTCCTCTGAGATCCATTCTTTATTTCTTGTGATCCTGCTGGGCAGTGTGTGTATTTCCACTTGCAGCTGTCCAAGGAGCACATGCTGCAAAACAATTACATGGGTAGCAATGACATCACTCTTAGATGAAAACAACCACCCATAATCTTACCTACTAATTTCATCATACATTTCCATCTTCTGATGTTTCCAAAGATCTAATGAGAAACAATTTGAAATGGTAAGCAGAAAACATAGTGAGTTTAGTCACTACACTTTTTAAAGTCAAATAATGCAAGGTTAAATTAGAAAGAGGAAGGTTCAGCAGAAAACAAAATTGTGGTTAGTGGAAAAACATGAGAAATTTCCCCTTGATCAAGTCTTCTGGCTGTATTGCTACTGTGTGCCTGTGTACGTATTTCCTAAAAGGACATTTTTGTTTTGAGGCCCTGAATTTTTTTCTCCCAAGCAGCAGAACACTTGGGAAACTCCAGCTAATAAAGAATGCAACCACACGAGTCCTCGGCAGCACTGGTACCGGGAGCACATTAAGCCCATCCTTTGCTCTTTACAATTGCTTCCCGTAGAATATCAAATCAACTTCAAGGTCTCAGCACTTATCTGCAGTGCTTAGATACTCAAGGCTATATCCAGAGTGGTGAGCACAAAGCACATCGGAGCTTCTGTGTCCTGATAACATCCTGCCTTCACACCAGGGTAAGATCAGGGCATGCGGAAAGCCCCACTTGCCATGCTATCTATGCTTCCATAGGAGAAAAACCTGCATGTATGGAGGAGCAGAAAGCAGTTGCTTCAGATGAGACACAAAGCAAGGTAAGGGATGTAGCTATACACAGATGCAGGACTGGAATTCTTTCTGACAGATACCTTATTCTGAAACTAAAGACCGCAGAAATAGCTCCCCCATAAAATAAGGAGCATCACAAAAATTACAGCCTGATACAAAATACATAATTCCATGCCATCTTTAACACAAACACTGACACAGCTACATGCTTATCAAAGAAAAAAGGAAAAAAAAAAAAAGAAATGCATGACAACAAAATAGTCCATTTACTGTTCTTTTGGAAAGACTAAGTGATTAAACATGGCAGTTGAGGCCACCTTGCTCTGCAGTGTGCAGTGCTCATTATATTTCACAGTTTCAAAACATTTTTTTTCATTATGGACTATATCACAGATTTCTTTTTATATCTGCAGACTAATTATTCCTGATGTACTGAATACTATTATATTTTAATTAAAAGTACTTAAATTACTGGATAATAGAAAGTGACAAGGACTTGTACTTTTGGGCTGTCACATTTTTAACACATTTTCAACTCCAAGAAGTAACAAAGATAACACGGTTAAAAATGCATCTTAGAAAATATACCTTTGTAAAATGCAGTTTGAAAAATGTTTCAGATTCCTGACCTGCATTTTAAATGAGCTGACATCAAAATATCCAAGTCATGAGATTCCTAATTCTATAAGAAGTGCCACTAAAACCAGCCAAAGCTACTTGTGTGAATGAAAAAATATAGAGTTGGACTCTTGAGCTTGTTTGTAATTTTTCTTTTGGTAGAATTTGAGATAGCTCTGATTTTTAAGTGTAGACATTTTGTCTGCTGAGCTGAATACCAAAGCTCAATGTAGGCAATTAAAATGGGACATACAGAAATGAAAATGCAACTGTGAGCTTTGAACAAAAAATTGCAATCAGAACAAAGCTTTGGGTTTTGAAAAGTTGTGTTTAACTTTGCAATACCAATTACTGCAGATAATCCTTCCTGGAACCAGAATTGGGAATTCTTCAATTGATTGCAAAATCGGTAGAAATGTTTTGGGTAGACTTAGGCAACTAGAAGTAAGTTAAGTACCAGTGCTTTGAGTTGAACATCTGATTCTTTGATTTTCCCTTTGTAATAATTTCTGGGGACCGATGGAGTTCTTTAGTCTTTTCTAGGTAGATAGAAGTTTGTTTACATAGATGTTAATGTGCAGCATTAATTTTGCAAAAGATCACCCACTGAGCTAACAAGAAAGCAGTGATTTGAACTGAATGATGAGATGCACACTTTTTCAATACCACTTTTCAGTTGATCAGATTTGAATTATGAAAAACAGCAAAGGAAGAAAATTAGATTATTAGAATTAAGAACAATTTTTTTCTTTTCTTTTTCCAAATGAAAGATTGCAAGAACCAGTAGAGAGCTGGAGCTACACAACACGCTATGCACTGTCACTTGAGGACCACTCAAAAAACCATATCACAACCTGAATACCTTTTCCAGATGCCTTTTTGTTGTGACTTCCTTTAAAGACATAGACCCATTAGTAAACTTTCATCACTCTATTGTAATGCCATGACAAGTAAAATGTGTTTCCTTCCATTTTGAAGCTGGCTGGCACTGGCTGTGTCCAACATGGAGAAGCCCCTCGTCTCTCCCTACAGAGGCTACCCCTGCAGCCTGCCCCGCTGCTGCCAGCACCTTGCCACCTACACCCAGTACACTCTGGTGTTTTTGCTTTGTAAAACAACAAAGTTTTTTAAAACTTCCTGAGGGTATTTTCAGCTCTGGCATCACAGGGTCAGGCAATGCAAGCTGCAGAGAGATTAAAAGTTTTTTGGAAATTAACAATAAGTAATTCAATAATGTCATATAATCTTTTCCATTATTTATATTATTCTTTTGGTTTGGTTTCATTTCTGTAAACTTGCCATTTGAAAAATTAAATATATAAAGCAGTTCAACCTTTTATACTGCATGCCCAAGCAAGAAGTGATGTCCATCAGCAGCCATCCCATTTCAAGCCTATTTGTACATATGAACAGGTTTTACGTTTCATTTCACCATAAGCTATTGAGCAAACACTTGTCTTCTCCATGCATTTACTCTTGTTTTCTTTCAATAGCCTGTCTGCAAAGTTTCTGTCTTGTTTTATCCATTGCTGCAGGCTCCTTACAGATGAAGTTCCTCCCTGAACCTGAACATGATAAAACCCACCCAAATTCTCTACACTATGTAGACACAACTGCCACAATTTCTGTTTTATCTTTATGTGGGATCTTAAATTGGTCAAAAAAGCCTCTGAGAGCAACTGCATTTCAGAGGGTTGCATTCCTCTGCCTCTGGGGAAGTGCAGTTCCTATTGAATGCAGCTGCTTAACCCAGTAGGGACTGCAGCAAAATCAAAGTGAGTGAGTCCTTCTTCTCTGGGATTAACACCTGCCTTTAGAAGTGGATGATTTGGGAACTCCTCAATTAAATTCTGAATGCTTATACCCAGCCCAATACTCGGCTTACAGAATACTCCTCTGTAGATAATTTGCCAAAATGCTTAAAAAAAACCCATACAGGAGAGGGACTATGGCAGAGAAAGAAGATAAGTAAGAGCATGTCTGCTGCCAGTCGCCTTCAGCAAGCGTTCAGGGAAAATACCGAAGTGCACAAAAGCTAGAAGTGAGCTAATGTAGAATT
This sequence comes from Burhinus oedicnemus, assembly GCA_008921705.1. Taxonomy (NCBI): domain Eukaryota; kingdom Metazoa; phylum Chordata; class Aves; order Charadriiformes; family Burhinidae; genus Burhinus; species Burhinus oedicnemus. Next base: position 134,170 of record VFFE01007024.1, read on the forward strand.
AACATAACTTCTGACATTAGTAAAAATCAGCATAAGCCTGAAAGAATAATCAATATTATTCCCTATCAATAAAAATGCAAGGAGGAGGTTTGTGACAATATCATCTTCCCTACCAGCAGTTTTCAAAGCAACATTTACAGCCCTCAGAATTCTTAAAACTTTACTTGCGTTAATATAAAAAATACATTTTTTCCCTTTTTGCAGACAGACCTTTTTTAAAAAAAGAAGTTCAAACATTCAAATCCTATTAAAATAATTCTCTCTTTTTGCTAAGCCTGATATCGCTATAGTCAGGTAAGACAGCTACTGTTTAAACACAAGGGTCAAAAGTTAAAACAGCAGAAATCAAATATAATACCAGAATTCTGCCATTTTTACAGGTGCAATTGAGATTAAAATATCAGTTCTCGGATTAGTACATGTTTTTTCATGGCAAGATACCCTTACAATATTTCAGTTATAAATTCGGTTTGTAGACAGGAATAAAAAACAGCACGAAGGACAGTAATGCTGGTGATAGCAAACAATAGCTTTCCATAACAATTTACTCAGCAAAAAATGTTCCCTAGGAAGCTATTGCATAATTACATTGAATAACAGAAATATGCAGATATTTTAATGCACAAGCCATAAGGGAACATATAGCAGTATAGAACAAAGGTTTGGTTATTATCTTGTCTTTGCTAGGTTTTTATTTTGACGTATTTTAACAAGCACTACAACCTAGAGCTTTTTCTGTTAAAATATAGCTTTATCAAAAACATTAAGTGAAGCACTCCTTTTCAGAAAATAGGATTGAAAATCTTGGGTTTTGTCATGAAATGAAAGTGTTTACAACAGCTTTTGAGAACTTACTATATTACCAGAAAAAGTAAGCACTCTTACAGAGTGCTGTACACAGTAAAAGTATTTTCATTAATACAGTATTTTGATAAATAATTTTGTTTAAAAATGCCCAGAAATTCTAAAATTCCAGGGTAGGAAAAGTGAACAACATTTTTGTGAAAATATATTTTGGGAAGTAGAATCACAGAATCATAGAATCATAAAATTGTTTAGGTTGGAAGGGACCTTTAAGATCATTGACTCCAACCATCGACCTAACACTGCCAAAACCACCACTAAACCATGTCCCTAAGCACCATGTCTATCCACCTTCTAAATACCTCCAGGGATGATGACTCCACCACTTCCCTAGGCAGCCTGATCCAATGCTTGATAACCCTTTCTGTGAAGAAATTTTTCCTAATATCCATCCTAAACCTCCTCTGGAGCAACTTGAGGCCATTTCCTCTCATCCTATCACTTGTTACTTGGGAGAAGAGATCGACCCCCACCTCTCTACAACCTCCTCTTAGGTAGTTGTAGAGAGCGATAAGGTCTCCCCTCAGCCTCCTTTTCTCCAGGCTAAACAACCCCAGTTCCCTCAGCCACTCCTCATAAGACCTGTGTTCTAGACCCCTCACCAGCTTCGGTGCCCTTCTCTGGACATGCTCCAGCACCTCCATGTCTTTCTTGTAGTGAGGGGCCCAAACTGAACACAGTACTTGAGATGGGGCCTCACCAGGGCTGAGTACAGGGGGATGATCACTTCCCTTGTCCTGCTGGATACACTATTCCTGATACAGGCCAGGATGCTATTGGCCTTCTTGGCCACCTGGGCACACTGCTGGCTCATATTCAGCTGACTGTTGACAACACCCCCAGGTCCTTTTCTGCCAGGCAGTTTTCCAGCAGAGGTGAGAAGGATCAGCTAAAGAAAGAATTCAGACCCGTATTCAGGTGGATTAACCTCCTGTGTCAAAAAGAAAAAATAAATCCATATGCCCAGCTAATCCCGGGATTCTCCTCTGTGAGCTCTTTGAAATGAAATGATAATGGCAGCACCAGAAGTGCTGAATATAACAGTGTTTATCCAGGCACAATGTACACAAGGCAGATGTTGGATTGACCCCTGCTTAATGAAATCTGTTTGATGGCTTGCTTCTTTTATGCATTTGAAATGGCCATGACAGAGAAAAATGTCAATGGTGCATCCTTAAACTTAGGGAAAAGAGCTACCCACACATCCTTGGAAGGATGCCAGACCCAATCTGAGATAACACCATGGCAACATTAGCTTAGAACATGTCTCAGACTTCTGTAAATAACGATGATAAATTAAAAAGAATTTGAGAAAAATAGGGTTATAACATTGTTTTCCAAATGTTACACTAGTATTTGCTGTTTCAGGCAGGATTCAGGAATATGGGAGATCATACTATTTTATGGATTTCCTTCTCAAACTGAAATCAGTGACTAGTAGATAGGCACAGGGAAGGGGGAGAGAAGAGAAAGGAAACAAAAGTTAAAAAAATCTCAAAATCTCTACTAAGGAAAAACCAACACATACTACCAAAGCACTGCTGCTCAATGTAACTTCAGGTATTACTGGTAAGAAAATAATGTTGGAGAATAACAGACAAGTTATGGGAAGGAATAGAGCATGTCAAGAAAACAACCCGTAGACTAAGAAAGCAGCAGAGAATATTACAAAGGGCAAGGGAAGGAGAAGAGTGGATCAGATTGGCCTTTCGAGTTTGATGTAGCTTTGAGTGAATAGCAGTGTGTGTTTGGTGTGGTGTACACAGCAGGCTTTGGGGCATTTCTAGGCTATCTATAGTTTGCCACAGCAATTTAATGTGGCATTCAAGAATAACCCTTTGAGGCAAAAGTATCACTATATGTCAGTTAAATTATCACAGGTCAGTGAGCAACAGACAACTGACTACCAGTTTTCTATTCTTAACATAAGGGAAATATTTAATTCTCTGACTAATTCTCCAGCATGTGCCTTACGTATAAGAAGCATATCTTGTAATTATTATTTGTTAAATTTTACCTCTATAAGTATACACAACATCATCAAGGTCAATAAATATAAGCAGTATGCCATATACTTCTACTTTGCCTAAGAAAGGACCTTTCTCCAGAAGAGAGGGAAAGCATGCATCCAAAAAATGGCAAGTCTAAGCTGTCTACCACTCTGATGATTTGTAACCCCTTGGAAAAAAGCCCACAGAACAAACCAGTTCATTTTTTTTTATTTAAGTCATAAGTAAGAGAATGACTGTGAGCTCTACTGAGCCGTCAGTTGTTGCATGGAATTAGTATGGAAATTATGTTAAGGGGAAGCTGAAAGCATCAGAGAAGCTGTTTGAAGACATGCACAACTACAGAAGAGGGCTTTGTTTTCCAGGTACAGTTCTATTTCTTTGCTCTATTTATGCTTTTAGCAGATGGTGTTTGCTTCTTGAAGCTCCAGAGAGTCAAAGGTAAAAATAATGCCATACAGGAGTAGTGCTTTAGGAGAATTTTTAGAAGGTTGTTTTTTCCTTCACCTATATCTTTCCTCATTTGTCTGGCCTCACTGTGAGCTTTCAGTTGTTACCAGTACATTTCCATAATTACCCTAATTCTCATATGGAATTAGCTTTAGGAAAACAGACCTAGAAAGTATTAGGCCACTTCTGACAATTACACTGGTAGGTCTGGTGTGGGTTTTCAGGAGTTAAGGAAGAAATATAACTTGAAACCTCAGAAAGTAATTTAATTTCTGCTGCTCTTTCCTTACCTTCCCACTGTCTTACTGTAAAGCAGCAGTTCCATTTCCATTATTCCTTTTTATTTTGATGTAAAACTTGATGGAAAAAAATGTTCTATTGCCTACATTTCTTTCAAATAGATAGATGAAGAGTGTGGGTTATACTGAGCTATGAGTACGATTGATGGGTGGTAGTTGAAACAAAGATAAACCACATAAAGGACAGAGGAGCTAAAACAAACATGGTACGAGTACAGTTTTGTTACAGATCTTTTCTAATTTCTTTCAACAGAAGAATTTATGTCTTTCCCCACTCTTTTAGCATCACCTATGTTAGCATATTGCTTACACTATGAATTAAAACACAATGCGATGATTATTCATCAAAAATTAATTTCAAAAAAATTCCATTGAAATATGTTGGCATTATTGCACCAGCAGCATCATAGCAAAGGCTATCTAAGTTTTCAATAATAACAACTTACTGAATTTGGAAAACAGATCTATAAGTAGAAAAAGACTAGTCAGTTGAAATCAGAGGAACAGCTCACAGGTCAGCAATATGTGAGAATGAAGGGGTTTATTGAAGACAATATTGTAAGCCAGAAGCATCCAAATAGCTGTCAGTCTCAGGTTTCTGCATCACTTTCTCCACTGTGTTTCTGAACTAGCACTGAAGAATTTAGTAGCATAAGAAAGAGCTCTTTTACAGCCACAGAAATGTGATCCTTGGTTGAACACAGCACTCTGTCCAATGAAGAAGTGAGAAACAGCATTTTTTTCAGAGCTTGTTGTCTCATTTCCCACTGTTTCTTTTCCAAAGGAAGCACAGTTGACAATACAGAATGTAAGAGACATCACCATACGGAGCGGAACAATGCAAAGTGGGGTTTTGTTAAGCCTCCAAAATGTTTGCTTTAAACAACAACCTGGCCCCTTCCTTCATGGTGCTGTAGTTAAAACGGGGAGAACATACATGTCTTCTCTCTGTTGCAGGAGCTCTGGAGGCCTCTGAAATCTTTATGTGCTTGGGGCTGCCTGTTCAACAGCTAGGTTTATAACAAATGTGATCATTACTTCAGTATAAGGAAATGTTCTTTCTATGAATCTTACTGATTTGGCAGGCTGCTTCATTGTATTTTTGCCTAGAGATTAATCTACATCACTTGAAGTCTGAGACAACTTGGAGCTGGAGGGAGGGGCTCAGAAGAGCCCTGCAAAGCCAGAGCCCTTTTCTACCCCTTCCTTTCTTCTGACACTGATGACTCCCTTGAAAAAACAAGTAATATTTTCACCTCAGTAAGGTTCCGAACATGCTTTTGTGGAGTGAGGCAAGAAACAGTTGCCCTCATAAGCTCCTAAATTCAACCATTTGATGTTCAGGAGTGGCAGAACATCACCATTCTCCAGTGCTGTTTCCAAAGTTAAAGCTCCAGGAGTCAAATTTTAAATAGTACAAGCCTTTGGGGATACAAGCAACCATTCTGTAACTTGGAGTTTCTGTTAATGATGGAAGGTAGTTCATTCTCTCTCTCTTTTTCATACATACAACAGATATGCATGTTTTTTTTAAAAACAACAGCTACAATTTTGAAAAATACGCAGGTGATATTGTAAAATTCATTACTGAACATGGGCTAAATTCTGTATCCATTTAATAAGCTTTGAGCCAGCAGTGCTATGAGTGGGGGGTGATGGTTTCTGGACATACTGCCAGGAGGTGTTAGGGTAGATGGGAGCTGCTCTACCTTGTGTCTATAATGGCATGTCTATTCCTTTACTATAAGTAGGTCTATCAGAGCACAGCTTACCTTTCTAATGTCAAGGAGCAAGAATTATTTTAAGGTAATTATGCTAGAAATGTTTTCGACTTTCACACTGAATTTGCTGTTTTCATACCAAAAAAGAACTCTTCTTTCTTGCACCTTTCTGCCTCTGATTGTGCCGTCATAGAATTGACGTAGTAGTATTACAAAAGGTAGAAACAAGGTATAGTAGACACATATCTAACTCAGGAATAAACATCCTAACTCACTAAAACTTAAGGCATATTCAAGAATGTTAAACAATTCAATTACTTGTTTTTTAAAGGATACTGGATATTATGATCATTTTCATACCTTTCCACCTGACCAATACTCTCCTTCAACAGTTAAGTCTTCTGGGCCTGAGGCAGCGGGGGAAAAAAATCGCACATAAAATAATTCCAGCCTTTTAAGTTCTACTCTCTGCTAAGGTCTTAAGGAGATTTATATAAAGCCTACAAGTTGTTCCCAGTACAGATTCTTGGCAGCGTACTTTAATTTTAAAGCTGCTCATTTTTTTGGTTTATCAGCTGGGCTGGGAGGGGGGAAATACTGACTCACTTCTTAAACTCCTGCTTCTGCCCTTCTTTGTCAGAATTATACCCAGCTCCGCAGTCTTCTCGAGAGTCATCTGCTTCATTTCTTGACAAACATTAGCCTTGCCTTCTATCCAGCTAATCCCCTATCTTTCTTCCTTCATGTATCCCTAATGCTCTTAGGAACCCTTCTCAACTTCACAAATCTCGCTAAGAGGAAGAAGTAGCCCATAGTGAGGACCCTGTTTTCATATTCATCCTTATCGCCAAAGGTGCTAAACTCTTGAGCTAGCATTGCACTGACAGAGTTATTAAAAGTCTTTGAGTGGAATTTTCACTTGCAAAAGGTGTGTTTAAAAAAAGATTTTAATAAAAAACTAGATAATAAAATTTGTATTTTAATTTAATTTTAATAAAAATTAATTTAATAAAAATTCAAGGCCAGGTTGGGTGAGGCTATGAGTAACCTGTTCTAGTGGAAGGTGTCCCTGCCCATGGCAGGGGGTTTGGAAATAGGTGATCTTTAAGGTGCCTTCCAACCCAAACCATTCTATGATTCTATGAAAAGTGTGATTAAAAACATTTTAAAACACAAACTAGAAGAAACATCCATAAAAGGGTAATGTTTTGAGTCACTGCTCTTCACTTTTCAATGCCTCCAACGTAAGATTTCAGTAGTTTATTCCAAACTGGTTTATATTGGAAAGATTATAGTTTATTAGTCAAGTTTTGAGTTGGTTTTGGTTTCACATATTTCCTTTCCTTCTCTTGCCCACCTTTTTTGTCCTTCTCAATTTACAAAGTGCCAGCACATCAGACTTCCAACTGGATGTCATATGCATCTAATGGCAGAATTAAGGTGACCTCACATGGAAACATGTGCTGCCACATTATGAGTCTTACTGTTGATACTACATGGTATTCTAGTTTTTGGGCATTAACACCATCATCTCTGGATGCAAGAGACGCTGTCTGGATTCAAAAAGCACTTTAACAGACTGCTGTTAAAGGAGTTACCAGAGTGTGCTTTTCCCTTAGTTTTACCAGGTACACCTTTTCCATAACTCTTGGCATAAAAAATTATGTGTTGCCACTGTTTCTCTGCTGGACTTTCATGCAAAGCACATTTCAAAAATCAACAGCTGTTTTTTGTTTATTGCTATTTTAAACCTGGACCTTTTCTCTGACTCATTTTCCAGTATGGCCCAAGAAAGAGTGGCTGTGGCTTAGGCAGGGATGCAAGACTTTTCATATTGACTTGGCTGATAGAGGAAGTGTTCCTAAATGCTTTCACAAAGGCTAGAAACTGAACTGGTTTTGTAGCTAGGGCAGATATGGAAAACTGTATTGTTTTGCAGTACAAGTCATTATCTAATAACTACCTCTATAGATGCAGTCTATCGTGCCAGAAGCCAAAGGCTTTTTGTTCTACTGGCCAGCTCCACAGTATGATGCTGTGGGTTTCAGCATTTAGGCTCAGAAGTCAATAAATTTGCATGCAAAAATAATGCTTTCATTTTTAAGCTAATTACTGCCATAAAAAAAATCTTTCAAAGGACCCAGCAAAACCTGGTTTCTAGTCAGGACCCCAAATATACAGTATTCTGGATTACATTTGGTGTCCTGAACGTTTAATGTATTGCTTCAGTACCATGTTTATCTCTTGTATCTTAAAGGAGTTGTGATCCAGAAATTTCCCTTTTTACTTCGGTATTTATTATCCCATATTCTGTCAGATTCTGTTCACTTAAAGCCACTTTTTCATGCATTATCCACAGGTTAAGTGCTGTTTTTTTCTTGCAGAATATTATGCAGTTCAGTAGTTCTTAAGTTCTTGAAAAATAATTTTGCAATTGTCTGTGAACTGAGAGGGATTTTCTATCTGTCAACATACTAGATTTACTGGGATAGTGTGTTGACAATGTATTTTTGAAGTAATGCATACTCTCAGGTTTTTGCGCTTGCCCCTTCTCAGCAGGCTGACTTTGTTCTTGTTTGCATGTGATTCTCCCTAGAAAGTCTTTCCAAAGAAAAGTGATATCTGACAAAACATTTCCAGGTATAAGGAGGTCATGAAACTGAGATAAGCGCAGATGTGACAGTCACCATACTGCCAGATACTGGGAACAGAGCCAGGGTACTCGCAGGCTAAAAGCAGCAATTTCTACTTTTACTAAAGTGTAAAGTTGCATATGCAGGACTGTTGCAGAATTATATCCTTTGTGAACTGGGCACAGAAGTGAGTACGTAACACTGTCACTTTAAGAGATGAAAAATCTCACCCCATGTGTTTGAAAATTTATTGCTAGCTGAGGATACTGAATGAGGGTGCCATAAGATACCATGCAGTCTGTCAGCCTGTTGGGCTGCACGAGCAGACTCCAAGAAGCTCCAGACTTTTTCTTCTCCAAGTGCTCAGCAATTTAAAAAAAAATCATATTACTTTAATAAAATACATGCATATCTGGACATGCATATGTATATGTATTTTCCCCTTTCCTCATAAAAAATAAGTTGCCAATTCTCTTTCAAGGGACATTAGTATGTTTCTTTCTCCTGCTGCAAAAAGCTTCTTCTCTATTCCAGAATACTGCTTTCCTGGGGTTTTTTGATGTGCATTCTCTTGAGTCCTGTGATTTTCCTGTACCACGCCATGTTCCCCATCACTCTCCTTAAAGCCACCAGGTAATACAACAGCATCCTTATTAAGATAAACACGCAATATTAGAAAGAACTTTTCTCTAGTCATTTGAACATAAACGTTAATGCCCAGCTATTGCAAGCTGCCTGAAGGCCATATGATAAAACCTATACACTAAAAATCAAAAACTTATTCTAAAGTGCCAGCAGAATACTGTCAAAGCAATATGTTTTTACTAGCCTGGGAACCTCAAAAGAAGAAAAAAAATTCTATTGATTTTTGCAAGTTTACCAGACCAAAACCTTGTATCAGCATATGTACAACACACATCAGTACACAACTATCAAAGCCATAGGATGCTTTAATGATGCTCATAGGCTCAGCTGGATGGTTGACTCTCTCATTTGCATTTAAGTTATTTCATTTGTTTGGAGAAATGAAAAATATTGCATCTGCTCCAAGCCTGACTGAGCAGAAATAGGTACCCTACACACATCGTGTGGGACATAAGCAGCTATATTGTAGATAGATGACAATGAAGTAAATTAGATGACTTGAGATGGTAGTGGTTTACAAGTTTCGCATGCAAGATTCTTTTACATGCTACAAAGGAAATATATCATGCTTTGTTATAGACTATGCCACTATTATGTATCTGGGTATATCTATAACACTATAAATTATTTCATGTGTTTAATACATAGTTAAAGGAACTTCCAGTTTGATTGAACTTTAAATATAGAAACCGAGAATGGTTAGAGTTGGAAGGGGCCTTGAAGATCATCTAGTTCTAACCCGCCCTGCCCTGGGCAGGGACACCTACCTGGAGCTCAGAAACTTAAGTATACCAACATGGAGCTCAGAAACCTAAGTATTCAAACTGTGATGGACTGGGGAACAGACATCCACACATGAGATGGCAGCATGGGAGAGGTAAATTACAGAAACAGTCCTTGCAATCTCTGAAGTTTCTATTTGGTCAACAGCAATGTAGCAAATGTTCCATAACAATCTGTGTTTTATCAATAGTAACATCCCTCACCTTTGCCTCCCGAAAAGGAACTGTATCTGCTTAGCATTACAAAATCCATGGAGGAAGACCGCTTGTACCACTTTCTGGAAGACCGCTGTTGGGTGCCCAGTCTGTCACACACTTGTCCACATTAGATACCTTGGAGAAAGGATTGTGTCTTCCCTGATGTTTTGCACTGCAGTAAGGTGATAATGGGTGGAAAATTAAAACAGTAACAAACTTGCATGCAACGTCTTAAAGTATCTTCTGTGCTGTGGAAAGGATTTTGAGATCTGCCAGATCAGAAGGTATAAAAGAATTATTTTAATTTTAATAAGTACATCCTCGCCAAATTGGAAATCCCAACAGGGATTGTTTGGGGAAAAAAAACAGGAGGAGGGAAAACACAAGCCTCCAGACAAGGCTAGAAAGAAGTCACTTTCCAAAAAGCCAGGAAAGAATAGTAGGATTGTTCAGTAGGAAACCTAGTGTGGCCATAACTCCCCCAAACATAGCTGAGAAATAAGGACGGAGAAAAGTGCTGCCTCTGTTTCTGCAGTGGCAGTCAAAGCTAGCTTATCACTGAGTCAGCTCAACTCAGGGAAGCATAGCACAGCATTACCCACCTTTCTCGGTATGGGGAAGTAGAAGTCTGCCACAGCGGAATGCCTCCTTAAACTCCCTGTGATATGGTGCAACTCCACTCACGTTCCTAGTCCCTGCATCTTACAAATAAAAGTAAGAACCTAGTCCTGATCAAAATTCATCCTCAGCTGCTGTTTTTTTCTAAATGTTTCCATCATCCTTTTAGTGTTTGGAATGGTAGCCAGCCTTTGGTATCACTTTACAGACACAAGAGCTTTCCATCTTGCTTCAGCAGCCTGTAGGGAATCAGTGTTGTATCACCAATGAGTTATATTTTAAGCTAGATCTATTCTAAGCAAATTTCCTACTGAGGTATTCCATCTAGCTGTATCTTGGTATAATCAAATATGTATCCTATGCAATGCTTTCATCTAAGCAGCTGTCTTTTCCTGGAGAGGACCAGGAATGTCCTTTTTGAGCTGTGTGAGTGTTTCTTCAGCCCATGAACACTGCCATTCTGTCTGCAGCCTGATGCAGTGCTAAGCAGTGAGCGCTGGTGATGAGTGCATTGCCCTTTGTCATGTTTTGGGAGAGAAGCATCACTCACGTGCCCCCACTAAGGTCTCTCTGGAATTTATGACAAGCCCTGTGTGGTCAGACTTAATCATTCAATTAGAGTGTCTGAACAGGCAGCACAGTTCTGAGATGCAGGGACTTGGCCCTGTCTCGTTACAATTTAGTTGAGAGAGAATAGCCTCTGATGCTAAGTAATTAATTTTCGGGTTCATGTTGCTGCACTACCTGACAGCTTTCTCCTGTTTTCTTCTGAAATGTCTTGACTTAGAGGGACAAATGCCACTTGATAAAGTGGCAAACGATTGTTATAGGTAGTAGTTTATACAGAAATGTTAGCTCTTTCTTCTGATTTTCTTTGCATGCATTGGATAATGAAGGGTTGATCAAAGGTCTGGCACAGCAATCATTTGTCATGCAGACAAACCTGATAACTCGGTACAAAAAAATGGTGGAGGCAATCAAGTTGTGGCTTGATAACAGAATTCTGAGAATATAAGATTAATCACTACAACTTCATTGACAGCAAAGCAGGTTTTGGACTTGCTCTTGTTTCTTGAGTGCTTGTGCTCATTTCTAACATTAAATACTAAAATTTAGATCTTCAGCTTTTAAAGAAAGACATTAAATGAAAAAAAACAACCCACATTCAAGGCAGAATCTATCAGTAGTGATTTACCTCTTCATCTAGCCTTCTTCATTTTAAAAGGGAGTTCACTCTTTCATCTTTGGAGGCAAAAATGAAAGTTAATTTACTGCCTGAATAAATTTAGGAGGTTTAATCTTTAATGATACCTCAAATCATGATGTATGCAAAGATTTTGTGGCAAGCTAAACTAGCCTTTTATCAAGAGAAAGCCCTGTCTACAAGAGCTATGCTTAAAGCATAGGGTTGATTACACACTTTTTGTCAGGGAAGGAACACAGTCTTTTTTTACCAACTATCATGATAATGTCCTGCAGTTGACAGGCTAGCGGACAAAAACACAAACCTTACTACTTGGCTGAATTTGTTTGTCACTCTTTTTGGTTACTTCTACTTAAATAAAGGAACAACTAAAAGCCCTCTTTGTTGTGGCTTTAATAATGGCTGGATCAACAGAAAGCCACCATTTAATTGGACTTCTTGAAGATATTTTTTGTCTATGCTGGGTTTCCCAGGAGCCTATTAAAAACTACCAGGGCAGGCCTTTGACTTCATTGCAGCTAGGCATCAGTCAGCTGGGGACAGAACCAGAAATGGCAGTGAGAAAGACATGAAGATGGCCAGAAAAGCACACTCAACCTGAGAAAGAAGAATACAAGCAAATATTTTTATTAACATAGCTTGTAGTGGGGAAAAAGAAACTTCTGGTTTTGTTTCTTCTTGCCCCTTTCTTTCTAAAACTTCTACACTGATCTGGCAAAAAGCAGTCATAACTATGGTCGCTGTAACATGTAGGAGGACTGTATCAAAGAGACCGCTCATCAATTTATCTGCCTAATGGAAACCGCACAAGAATTGAATTTTGGGTAATGGTTTGGGTCAGAACAGATAGAGCTAGATATATTCACAGCCTGCACGCTTGCTATAGCACAGAGACAGATGGCCAGAAGGTACTGTCTTGAGTAATGACATGCTGTTTCCCTCCTAATTAATTGTGAGGAGAAAAGTATGCAGTCAGCATCAAATTCCTTCCACAGCACTTCTCTTTTGTTTATTTGTTTTGGGACAAATTATAGAAAGTTTGCAGCTCCTGTGAAAGGAAAAGTCCAAAGACCTGTGTTTAACAAACATAAAATGTATTTTTCAGCAACCGTGAGCCAATAGTTCCAGGTGCCAAGGTTTCTAGGGCTTTCATGTCTCCAGCTCTCTTTGAGCTTTAATGAATGTTTACAGAGCAGGGAGCCCGAGAAATAACTGATTTGGGAGCCTCTGAGCTTCAGACCTGGGCCAGGGAGAAAAGGAAGCAGTTTCATAAACATAGCTGTGGAAATTCAGAGGACCCTAGTGACAGCCGAACTTAGGGCATGCTTGAGCACCACCACGGCCTCTCAGACTGTGGTGATGGGTGGGACTGGGCTGCACTGGAGGGTACTTGCTCTGTTTGGGAAGAAACAGCTGATGAAAAGTGCCTGCATGAAGCCATGTTAAGGCAGAGGAGAGACTCATGCTTCATTCAGGGCGTGGTCACCTTCTTTTGTCCCACTTCTGCTCAGATTTCAATTTGGAAATCCAAAGGCCAAATGAATGTTAAGTCTATCTAACATTAAGATGCCAAGTGAAGTCTGCCCAGAGTGAATTTAACACTTGGCCATCAAATGCTCACTGAGCTGTTTCAAAGCAACATACAATTTGTCCCTGGATCAAGTGATTTTTAATACTGAACAAACACATATGGATTCACCATCTTACGTTTCAGGTTTGGTTCCTACATACAGCACCCACACATTGATTTAAGCTTCCAGCTTTAACTAATTGCCAATACGTGAAAATTCCCTTCATTGCCCTTGCTTATTTATTTATGAAATGGCATTTGAAATCTCTTTCTTTCTCTTCTGTTCCTTTCTTATAGACACATTTATTTGATGGGAGACTACTGGGTGCAAAACCACCCCCAACAAATATGACTGCTAGCTGCAGCTGATGTACTTATTTCTTAATCAGTACATATTGGACACTTGTTCCTTAGCTCTTGATTAAATTCTTCACTCTCTACCTGCATCACTTTTCTGGTTGGAATACACTTTTTTTTTTCTTTTTTCTTTTATTTTTCAAATAAGCTACACTCTTTTCTGAGAACAGGCTAGGAGCTCTTTTTTAAAAAATATGATAACATACATTTTGCAAAATACAGCAAAATAGACTCAGCGAGGTGATTATATTATGAGAACACTAAGGCTTATCAGGCAGCCCAGGTTGCATATATACACACACATACAGAATGTGAAGCAAGACAACGTACGAGTCTGCTTGTAAACTATTTTGGAAGGCAAACCTGTTTCTATATTCCTTTCTTGATAGTTTTTTTTTAGCTTGAAAATCAGACTGATTGTCAACATATTTTTGTTGAGCAATATAGCCAGTGGTTTAATACAGCTTTATTCAGTCTGTAAATTTTTGTAGAAAAGGTCCGTACTTTTGCATTAATAAATATTCTGTTTAAGTTCTGCTTTACCACTGGGTGGTGCTCTCAACATGCAGTACACAGCCAATCCCTGAAACACGCTATCTCCTGCTCCTTAGTTAATCACAAGCAAAAGTTGTTTCAAATGCATGCCATCTATAAGGTTATAAAGGCAACTAAATGAAAATCACATCCCCCTCCCCACTGCAGGAAAGAAGGGTGAGGAGGGAAGGTTTTGTTGGGTAAGCCTGACAGTCATTCTATGAAAAAGTGTATTTTGCTGATAAATATCCTTTTTTTCTCCTTTCAAAAATGCATATCTTTCTACCTAGAAGATATGAGATGATCAGGAACATTGTCTTCATTTAATCCTTTCCCAGGCATTTCAAAGCCAGCGGGCCACCACTGCTGCACCTTGTATTCCTCCCTGGTGTCTTCAGCATACCAACAGGTATGCTCCTGCAGGCTGTAGAGCTGGGCGACCTTCTGCTCTGATACTTAGGGTATTTGTAGTTGTCAGGGAATTGGGCTTTTTTTTTTTTTTTTTTTTTTTTTTTGAGGGGGTACAGGCGTAAATACTAGCAATGGGACTCTTCCTTTTAAAAATCACAGGGACCTGCCTTATATGAAAAGCAGAGTTGTGAAGGTAATTTGGCTATGCAAAGGATTTTAATTTTTTCACATTTATTTTTGCTCCAGTACCAAGACAGCCGCCCAGTTTTGAAGTTATCTGAAGGACCAACCCACGGCTTTTAAATAGCCAAAATACAATCATTTTAGGTTGATTGAACCATTTTACTTCCAAGAAACCGTAATGCACACTGAGTTTTAAATAATACTCTGTAAAGCAAGTTGAAAGTAAAAGTTATTTTCACCAACACACTTTTATTGTTATTGCTTTTAAGAGCAAGCCAAAACACAATGTTTCAACAGCACTGGGAAAAATATAGTAGTCATGGAAGAATGGATTCACTGTACTCTATTAATATTTTTGTCAGCTGGAGAAGTACAGAACACTATTAAGAAGTGAAGTTTGGTATACTTTTTGGTCAGAAGTCTTTATTCTTTTAATGTATCATTTTATATTTATGCTGAGAAGAGTCTACTCCGAATTACTCTTTAGATGGTACCAGGTATGTAACTGCAGCATAGACAACATTCAGTGTCTGTTTTGAGAGGGATGGATTAAGGATGGTAAGCTCCAACCTTGCTTCACATTTCATTTGCCTTTCATTTATTGTCAAGTCCTGCTCATCTGTGACCACACAAGAGTATTGTTGCAAAATCAATCTTTCTTTTGGCTTTAAAATACCTTCTTCACTGGTGAACTTATATTTGCACCTCAGAGGTAGCAACACATGTTATAGAATACCTCTGAGACCCAGGATATCTGTTTGCATGTATAAAAGTTCTGCCTTGAATCAATACAGTTAATGACAAATCCTTGTTGACATTAGGTAGCAAATTACATGTAAATGAAGTTTGTATGCACATTTAATGACAGGAATGTGACAACTTTCTTTTTGTCCAATGTCTTTATCACAGTTTCTAGTAATATTGCATCAAGGCTTATTTTTAAAAGTTGCCATTTAATTTCAGCCTGACAACATAATGGCATTCACAGAGCAGCTCTCAGGGCTGCCGAAGCAGCAGAGGCAACGCTTGATGTGATATGTATGCTGAAGCTTGAGGGTTCACAATAAACATGAGAGCTTCATGCCCTGAAAAACAATCACTGGGAACACAGCACATAAACTGCAAGCTAGAAACTTGTTTTCTTTTGGGCTATTTTCCCAGAACAGGCATCAAACAGTAACATGGAATAAAGTGTATTGAAGTGTTTATTACCTGAAGTTTAGATTTACTTTTAAGAATATAATATTTACACTGTTTCACAGACATTTTTTTTCTTTTCCTCTTCCCTTCCATGTGATTTAATATAGCAGACTTGATTATGATGGAAAAAAAAACCCACCACATTTTCCTTTTTGACAAGAATATCATTCTCTTTCTAATGACGAGTCTTTTCCTTATAGCACTTTCAGAGAAATTGCACACATGGGACAGAAAATGCTCTAAAGTAGCAATGAAGTCCTTAAAAACACAAGCAGAAAATCACACAAGGTTACAGTGGGACACAAGTGATTCACAGTTCTTGTCCTGACCTCCACGATGGTGTGAGTTTCCCCCTTCACAATGCTGCAGAGAACCTGCGGGTGGGTGCTGGAAGCCGCAGGAACGGGGCTGAGCCTTCTCTGGGGAGTGACGGCGCTGCCCGAGTTCCCTTCGTGATCATGAATCAGAATGTGTCTGACAGAAATAAGTCATTTTAACCCATCACCCATTTCTTATATCAAGCCGCTAACATCTGAATAGTGGCCACCTTCTCATTTCATTTCCATACTCTCCTTATCAGTATCACCCCACACGATCTTCTTATAGCTCTCATACCTGCAGCTTTCCTCTCCAGGACTCAGTCTGCGCACCTCTGCACTCCCTGTCAGATAAATTCCCATTCCCCTCTGATAAAAGTTACTTAATACTCGCCTCTTCTCTGTCGTCCCTAGATTTTTAAGAGCTTGTAGTTGGGGGAGTAGCACCCCTTAATAGCCATTCAGTTGCATCTACACACAGAACCTAAATACATGCATATTCCTTCCTAATGGGTGGCTCTAATGGTCGTTTTTCAGTCTATTGCTCTTCACAAGAAGTATTTTCTTGAAAAGAGAGCTGAGGAGGAAAAAAAATAATTCTCTGTTGAACAACTCTGGAGTCGACCTGTAGGAAATAAAGGCAACAAATAAGTATTAGAGGTATTGCTAGGGAGGAAGAAAGAGGCCACAAACAATCTGAATAAGCTTCTGTGTTATTTTTCTCATGTTCACTAGACCATACTGACAAATGCTATTCAAGGACCAAGGGTGAATTCATTTCCTGGGCAAACAATTGCCCCTAGGACAGGCAGAAACATGGATTGCCTGACAACTGCAAGCGCTCTCGTGACAGATGCAGCACAGAGAGGACAAGCTCTCTTTTGCAAATAAGCAAAAAAGCTAAATTAATTGAATAGAAACTAGCAAGATAATTGTAGAGCTGTCCACATTCACAACACCAAAACCCCCAGTAGAGTACAAACATGTACATTTGGCCTTGCTGACGATGCTAGTCGCGTCCTTCGCAGCCCTGTTTCACACAGCACACCATGATTTCTTCCATAGTGCAGCCGTGCTAAGTCTAATACACACGTAGGGACACGCAACCTCCCCTTTCATTCCTCAGTTTGCCCGTGTCATTGTCTGCCACCTTCACATATGTATTCAGTGTGTTTTCCATGAGGCTTTGGCATGTAGTGGGTATCTATCGTGCATCCCAAGGCACAAAGACTACTGACACCTCTGTTTTCAAAGCCAAAGCTTACAGTTTAATCACTGTGCCTAGTCTTTTAAAATAAAAGATGACAGTGCTGCACCATTTGCCTTGTGATCAACTCACTTTTACCTCAGTCAACCTCACAAACTGCTACTTGGTTATTTGACTTACCGAATCCCCAGAGCGTACTGTTTTATTTGAGTGTGAAGCTTTATGGACTGTCATAATTATTACGGTCTCAGTATAACTGTGTGTTCAATTAGTCACTGAAAACCTATCTACATAAATGTTTGAAAAGGTATTTCCAGCGGGCTTGAAGGAAAAAGGCTAGCCAGCTTCCCTCAGTCTGAAGCTCCATGAAGGGGCTAATTACAAATGTGTCTCACCTCAGTCAAAAGCCAGTACTGAGTTCTCCCATTTATATGTTTGTACTGGATTTTGTGAACTAGAAGATTCAGTTTCACCCTCAATGCCAAACCCTGAGACTCTTCACATTGAAAAATGCTCACCGAAGAGGGAGAAGGAGAGAGAGTTTTTCTTTCTCGCCCTAACAGGGAGTCAAACACAGGAGAAACACAGGAGATAGTCTAACAGGGAAATACTGATATTACTAAAGCAAAATGACACTTTTTTTTTTTTTAATTAAAAAGTATGATAACTTTATCTCCTAGATGAGAAAAATAAATGCATTTCAAGGCGAAAAATTAAATCGATCTATAAAAGCTCCTTCACAGAGAGAAATACTATAAGAGGTGCCAAAAGATAGTCCCCTGTGTGACTAACAAACAAGTTGCCTACAGAGGAGGGGGACATTTCCAATTATTTTAATTCTCAATGAAAGTAGATCATGCACCATCAGCTTTTATAAACATTTGTAACTGTTGTCTGTTTTGGATGTTGTAAATAAATTATGCTGCCTGCATTTTAGCTTGGCCTGGCTAGGGATAAGAGAAATTTCAGTGTGACTGAGTAGTAACAAGATACCTGCTATCCAAGATATCAATAAATCAGGCACTGGGATGCCTTAATGTGTTCTGGTTCCTCAGCACATTCTCCAAAGTATTCAAGAGTCACATAACAGATTCCTTTAGAAACTGCACAGAGCAAGAGGGGAGATCTTTTTACAAGGGTCAGGAGTAGAAGACGGAGGAGAGAGGTCTTCCAGTTGCACGTGGTAACCAAGAAGACCCTCCAGCATGCAAGGAGATGCTGGGGAGCATGCTGGAAACAACCTGCCACAGAGACCATGGCCAGCAAATCTCTCCAGTCTTTTCTGTTCACCATCATGCCAAGAACAGCACTCAAAGTGAAAAGGAGACCATCGTTTGATGAGAACATACAAAAAAAGAACATAAACAATGGCTGCCAAACCGCAACACCAGAGATTTTGTGAGGTTCTTGTGACAGAGAGCACAGGAAGAAGTATAGCAAAGAAGCAAAAGAAAAAATGTCACTTGCTTTTACCAGCAAAAATTATTAGTTCTAACTGCTGCAGGACTAGGACTGTAAACTGAGCTACTCTTTACACCTGTAGTATATACACTGATATACTGAAGACGAGCCTTGTGGTCTTATTATCAGATGACAGCTCAAAAAAGACTTATGCTGTCTTCAAATAACAGCCAGTGACTGACTGGAAACAGAAGCTGGAAAAGCAGAATAGATGCAACCTGAAATGTTTGGGTGATTAAATGCCTTCCCAGAGCTGAGATAAATACTGCGCAATTCTCACACTTGGGGGTGGGGTTTGACCTTTATGAAACAGCCACACTGTGGTGAAAGATAGCCTCATATCTTCTCAGACCAACAATCAGATTAGCTTTATTTGCTCAAGAGAATATATTTACATGCCAGTATATAACATTTGACGACAGCTGAACTAACACATGCAGCAAAGTTTGGCAGCTGAAGGGCAAATAATTCATTAGCAAAGATGAATGGAAAAATTTTACTTTTTTGTTGTTGTTGTTGCCAAATAATGCCAGCTGGTCGTGACAATATTGTTTATGAAATTGGAAATTTTTCTTTACTAACTCAATTTTTTGTGTGTAATTCTTTTTAATGAAAAAGCTGGGGGGGGACACAATCAAAATAACCTTTGGCTGTAAAAAGAAGAACATTAAGTTCCAAGTGATTTCCAATGGCAGCTCACAAAAAGCTGATATTTTGGTTTCATCATGATACAAAAAAAAAATCAAAAACTACAAATAAACAAAAATTCATGTAAGTCTATGAAGTACAGCCAGTAAAAATAGTTTTCTTCTGTGATTTTCTGCATTATCAAAAGTAAAAAGCATACTTAATCTAACAGAAGCTAGAAGGTGCATGGCATAAGGCTTTTTTAAATCTAGCCTTCACATCCTGACTAGCGCCATTTTGGTCCTGTCAAAGTGCAACTGGCCATGCGTTTTGTGCACCTTGAGAGAAACAAGGGAAGGCTTTACCAGCATTTAGAAGTATCAAACAGTCCCAAATACATCTTCTGCTGTAGCTAAAGCCCTGAAAAGTACCAGAGGAATACTAAAGATGCAAGGCTTCTCTGGATGCGTGTTGTGGAATTAACCTCTCGCACATTGACTTTGGAGCTGAATGTGATTTTATCTGTGTGAACACTGTGAAGGGATTTGGAGAGACACTGACCCAAATCATAGGTCCAGCTGAGGTTTCTCGAGGCTTTGCTCACACTTGCACGCTAGGGCACCCGGTGTCGTGCTGCTGGGTTTTAGTCCTTCGGCTGCCTGGACTGGGAAGGTGTTGGAACATACCTGTATGCCGTCACAGCTCCTTACCTGAGTTCCCATCTGTCCCAGCACATCATCCCTGATGATTGGCAGCAGAAACAGTGACAGAGTCAAAGCATACCTCATCCTGAATGGAAGAGACCAGACACCAGGAAGGTACAGCCACAGTTATCCACAGCCCATTTAATTATATATCTTTCTCATCCCACAAGATTAACACTTCCTCTTACTGCTTAGGGCTCCTTATTTTGCTGTGGCCTAACTGCACTGTATCTATATTAAAAGCCGACACTGCCACAAATGCAGTACTCTCTTTAGATATATGTAACTTACAGTATTTTATCCCCCTTGGAGCTGAAAAATGTATTTAAAATGTCCTTAAGTTGCCCATTTCCAACAGATCATTCATATATGTCCACTACTGCAAGCAGGTTTCTTGAACCGACTCTTTTTGGCTCATGCAGCTTTTTGGGGGTAATATTCAGATAACAACTAAACTTTTCAAAAGTTTGGGTGATATAACTGTGAAAGATGTAAGCACACACTCAAGGACCTGAAGTGGTCTGAACAGGCAGAGCACACACTGAACTCGAGCCATTTCACAAGACCATCCTGGATGCAGGTTCCACTCTTTTGCCTGCCACACTTTGCCCACCAAGGAGAGGCGCTATATGGCCGGTGTGTTTCCATGGTAAGAAAAAAATGCTGCCAGAAAGATATCTAGGTCTCTCTCAAAAATACTTGTAGAAGGAGTTGAAGCTTCTAGAAGGACTGCAAAAGAGGTGATAACATTGACAGAAATTTCACTTCTCTGTGAGAACACCACTTACATCAGCCTTTGCCACAGGCAGCACATAAAGGGAAGGTGGCTGGTTTTTAAGGGCAGTATGGGCACAACATCCAAACCAGCAGTAGTCTGGATCCTCCAGAGACTTACCATCAAGAAACACTGGAGAAGTCTTAAGGTACAGGCTCTTCTTGAACTTCAGGTGTATTTGTCTTCACTTTGAAAAAAAATCAGTTCAGTGCAGAACCACACTATATTGCCAGAGCTATAAGACCACTAGAATTTACATCCTATTTATTGCAATAGCTGAAAATACCTTCAATACAAAGTACACCAGTTTTATTTCAAGATATTCTGAACGCATTTGTTGCACTTTGAAATTGTCAATATACTAAATCCCTGGCCATGCAAGGAAAAGAGACCCTTAACTAGTTAAAGTCCCCACATAAAAATCTCTTGTGGATTTGAATGGTATATTAGAGGCAACGTTACAGGTAGCAGAGCTTGTTAAATCATAGAAGTTTTTGCTTGAAAGGGAGCTCTGATGAAATAGCCTTTAATCTTCAAATCAAAAGTAAATAAATTTTTAAAAAGTCATAGTTTTCCAAGAACAGAATCATTAAAACAAGTGGTTTTTTTGACAATTTAAGATACCTATTAGAACAACAACGTCAACTAATCTGAGTTCCCTAGGTAGGTTTGGTAATTAACTTTTGTGACAGTAGCCTAAAAATAACCTTCTGTTCTCATGTACCATTTAGATTTTGTTGAACTGACATTTTCTAGTGAAATACCTTTCTTTCAGAGTTTTCAGTTGGCTCTCTGAAATAGCTCTGTCAGACCCCGTACATGTTGGCTTAAAAAGCAGAGCATGCAGCGCTGACCTATTGTTCAATTCTCTTTCCTGTGAAGCAGCTGCTGAATTATTCCCCTTATTAATACTACAGTCTGTGCAAGGGAAGTTGAAGGATTTGGTAGTGCTCCCTTTAACATAACTCATACACCATTCCTATTTTGGGGTGGGGGTGTACTTATTTTAAAAGGCTGTAATATCCATGTAAGACAAGTAGGGTCACTGTGGGAAGACGTAATTGCACTTTTTTCATGAGGCACTTCACAGCACTTCACTTTAGGTGCTGACTGCACCTGGGTGCCCCAGTTGCCAGCGACGGAGGACGGGACCTTCCAGAGAGTGGCTCAGAGCCAGACTTTAATACAAGCACTTGCCGTCGCCTTTTCTTCACTCACTGCAGTGGGAATCAAGGGAAACAAGACAGATTACATTATCTGGCTTGTTAGGTACCTAAACTTGGATAGAACGAATGCTAGCACTGTGAAAACAAAGTTAAGGTGCAATTACACTCTCCAAATGACCCTGGAGTTCCATTCTAAGACTTTGGCACCACCTTGTGAAAGTCCAGGTTTTCTGACTGTCAAATTGTTCAGCACTGTTTTTCGGACAGGATGTAAGACAGGCTAAACACATTTTTGATGTACATCTCTGATGTAAACAAGCTTTCCCCTTCTTCCCTTTTATAGGGATAGAACAGTATTTTCATCCTTCCAAAAAGCCCCTCCACTTCTTCCTTCCCTGTCCTGACAGCCAGCACTTGCTAGTAAGAAACTTTTCTCCCTCGTCTCATATAACCAGTGTTTGAACCACTCACCACTAAGTAGGACTTCATCCTTGAGACCTTTGGGGTCCAAGTTTGTTAGGATGCTTGTCAGAGTGAAAGCGTACCAGAATACTCACACAGGAATAAGATGCCTGAATGGTTTTGGGGTAAATTGCAGAGCTTTTAGGACACTAAGTCAGACTGAAATAAGTGAGTAAAACAAACCAAATGTAGGGCTCCCTCTTGGTCTCGTTTGACTTCATGTCAGTTTCTTGATTCTATTCAAACATCAGATTTTCAAGGAAAGTTGAATGAGGAGCATTTTCATACTGCCTGTACAATTGTTTTACAAGTTATGGCCTTGGATTTTGCCTTCCATGAATGGAACTATAACTTGGGTGAAATTTGCTGTTATTCTCGATTTTATAAGGCTTCTGTTGAGTGTGAATTCATCTGGAGGATTACCAATGCTAAAACCAGCTTCAAGCAGAGGACCAGCTCACATCTTAGATCCTGATTTCCAGGCTCAGTGTTCTCTCAATACAACAGTCAAACACAGTGCCAGGGACACCTTGGGAATGCCCTTCGCTGCTTGTTAGGCTCATCCCTTTGCCTGCACCCGCCTGACAGGGAACCAGCTTCTCATTCAGTGGACACTCCAGCAGCAGAGCCAGCTTGAGTGTTCCTGCCTTCCCCATATCCCTCCATTCCAGCTGCTCATTTCTCCCTGTGCACCACTCTTTCTCTCTTCTGTGATTGCACAAGAGCGTTTTGCTGCTGGGAGGAATACACTGAGCTACGATCTCAACATAAGCAGAAAAAACACAGTGCTAGCCGCAGTATTTGGTCTTGACAGTATGCAAACAAATTACCTTAAATGAATATTCTTCCTCCAGGTAGCTGTTAAAAGGGCAGATTTCTGAACGCTTTAGGTTAAATCTCATTGTGCATTAGGGAAAATGCGTACAGGGAAAATTAGTTTTATACGATACGCACAAGAAAAATAACCAAAGAAAAATAACCAAAGTTGGTCACTAACTCTGTTTAGAAATTATTTCTGCAGGCAAACAAATTTGGAAATGAAGAAAATATGGAAGAGGGCACCCTAAGCCTGCTTGCTGGAAGCAAGAAAAGGTGCTTGTCGTTCCTAATCAACTTGCAATGCTTACTAGATGCTGTACCATTCAAGAATTTAATGATTATCAAGTGTTAGGCTGAGATTTTCAAAGCTGTGTTTGAGATTCAAATGTTCAGTTATCACCAAGATGAAAGATGGACGTAGCAACCCTTTGATGATTACTGCAGCATAAACAGGCAGAGAGGCCTGTGAACGAGGAGAGCAAGGCAGTGACAGGCAATGGAGTATGGCGGACAACGCAGTAATGACAATAGTAATATTGCTATAATTTACCAGAAGTAGTTTGCTGGAAAGTGTCAACATTTAATAGATCAAACGCTGTAGAAATTAGGATTCCTTATGCAGAGGCTGCACACCCATTCCTAATTGGATTCACCACTGGCTTAATTGTCAAAAGCAGAATTTGCTTGGAAATTATTTGAAATTTTGAATCCAGCTACATGTCACGTTGCTTAAACATTTATGATACACTTCTTCAGGTGGTGAGGCCTGAAGTAGACTTGGATGGGAACTGAATTATTAAACACTGATGTAAGTGTTCCTGTATAACAAATAAGTGTTTTCATAAAGTGCTAGCTGTTTTCATCAGGCTTATGCTTTAGAATTATTTAGATATGTTTTCAAATTCATATACAGATCAGGCCGCAGTGTAGATCAAGCTTGATAAGTAGTTCTCTTTTTAAAAAAAGAAAAAAATTATTTTAAGTAAACAAGAGTAGGTCCAGGTCTTCCCTCATTGATTACTCGCCGCCTTTGGTGGGCTCAGATCTGGACTGGGAGCCGTAACCCCGAGCTGCCTGCTGCGCCCTGCAGCTCTTTCTCAGCCCCGGGTTTTCTCAGAAATACAGGTCTTCGGTGCTACAGCGCTACTTTGCCACTGGATGGGGCTCTCAACACACAAGTGAGACTCCCCCCAACCCGCCACCTTCACGCCCGCGCTGCCCTGCGCTGCCCTGCGCTGCCCTGCGCTGCGCTGCGCTGGGGGCTGCGCTGGGGGCTGCGCGCCGGGAAGAGCAGGGAGAGGAGGGCGCGGAATCCAGCACTGCAAGCAGGTGAAACCAGCGCAGCTGCTCACCTTTAATCTTTCAAAATAGGGCTCGTTTATTAGTTTGTATTAGCTACACAGAAATGAATGGGGCGATGGCACTGAAAGTATGCATCACGTGTATACACAGTCCAAAGAACAACAAATAGCTGAGAAGTAAGGCATGTTATAACGCTGTTCCTTCACTTTTTTTTCTTTTTAAATACGTATTTCATATTTCATTTCAAATACTATATTTGTGTAGTTCATAAAACCATAATACCCAAGACCCATATGGCTTTTACTCTATCTCTAGAAGTAGGCAGATACTCTTATTCCCATTTTACAGTTGCTGAACAGACACATAACAGGAGTTTTTTGGTAAAGGTCACAGAGGAATTTCATAATAGAAAAGCAAACGGTGTGAGCCTGCCAGGCACCGGCCTCATGGTCACATCCTCAAACCCTCATTCTTGATGATCTTCTAAGTATTCATCTCCCACATTAAGAGAAGTCCTCTTTGCCTCTGCTGTTGAACAGCACTCATGTTCACCAGTTATTAAAAGTAAATAAGTTGCAATTCCAGGTTGACCGTGTAATACTGTACATGGAATAACTCAAAGCTGCAAATTCTGCAAATATGCTGTTCAATACACTGTGCAGGTTGAAGCTGGTGAAGCAGGAATAAACACACGAGGGAGCTGCATGGCCTGTGATGGCTTCTCACTTTAACGGGAGCAAACAGAAAGGCAGCAGAAACAATTCTGCTCTGATGCACATTTTACCTGGGGCACTCCTGTTTCTCCTACTTTTGCTATGAACTAATATGGAGGAGCTTATTTTAGTTAATTTCTGATGATGGTTAGGTATCTGGGGTTCCTCACCCCCACCACCCCAATCTATTTATTTTTTTGTATATGGTCATTCTTCAGCCTCAGTCTCCACTCATTTTTCTTCATATAGCCTTGCCCATTTTCCGATACAGCAGGTTTAACACTACTAGATAGGATGCCACACACTCATTCTCTTTTATATTGCTGAAATTTCACTTTTGTCTCTTTTGTCATCTCTGAATCTTCTTCCTTTCTCAAGCCTCTGCCTTAAACTGCTGCATTTTGGGAAAAAAAGAAAAGCAAAAGAAATCTTGTTTCACTAAATCTAGAAATTAAAATTCTGTCCTGAAAACACGTCTAATTAAAAACTGGAGTCAAATGGAAGACAGCTGGGTATAAGCTTTTTCCCAGCTCTCTCCACAGAGTTGATAACACCTTGTGACTGCTCAGTAGACTTGGTTTCCCATTCTGCATCCTTAAAATGTGCTAACCCCTCAACCACCAGTGTTGTCTTCCCTTCTAATCTGTCCTACCATAAAGAAACTTCCTGTGACAGACCTATGTACTATAGGAAGTCAGTATACTTTGGGGCTGGAAAAGCAAAATCCCACAAACTGCATAGTCATAGCAATTAGGAGCCTGATGATAACTTGGCAGGACAGACATATTTCCTGAGAGAAAAATTTGAGAGTCAAGTGTAATGACTGCTGTTGCACAGCCAAGAGACCCACTGGCAGACTGGAGAAGATATTTCCTTTACAAGGTATTTCCTTTACAAGGAAAGAAAAGAAACTAGAAAAAGCTTCAGCTTCCCAAATTGTTTTAGGTTTACTTATACCTTCCAGTAATTCAGCTTCAACAACCGAAACACATTTGCTTTGGGAAAAGTTCCAGTTCATGGCAGTTCATGGCATTGGACTGCCCAAGACCCGAGGGCAGCCTGGGCATCCACAGCCAGACCGCAGCAGAGCTGCTGGCACACCATTTTGTTTGGGGACACACAGAGGGACTGGGTCTTCTCAGCCAAGTTAAACGCTTGCTAGCTGAACTGCAGTTAGCCAACAGTGTTGATGAGCAGCATCTCTTTACCAAGTGAACCCCCCAAAAAATTGACAGTCGTCAACCACAGTTAGGCACTCCCTCTCCCAGTTCTCAAGTGTTGTGAAAATTACTTCTGTGGTCATAGACCTGTTGCTTTAGGCAGTGGTTAATGTAATTGCTTAAAAAACAATCCATTCCACAAACTGCTTGGCTCCTTCATGAAGAAAGCTAGATTTTTCTGGTCTGCTGAAATTCTTCTTAGAAGCATCATACAGAAGCTCACTGTGGCTTGAAACTTACTTCTGATGTTCAGACTGAACTTATGAATGGCCACTCCATAGGCAGTGCCTTGTACAAACCTTGCCTCAGCATGGACACCTGTTAATAACTTACCATTATTTAAACAGCTTCTCTTTAGTCTAAACTTACTGCTTTCTTGCCTAGCACAGGTTCGTTACTCACTTAATTTCTCTGCTAATCCCCAGTAGGTCCAAGTTGGTTAAAATTTTCCACATTACTGAAGTCTTTGATGCAGTGCAAAGACTGTTTGAAACAGTCACTGCTGGATCATAGGTACTATAAAATTAGTTGCTCAAAACCTACTTCTAGTCAATCCAATATTCTAATTAACCCATTTCCAAGGAGTTCTTTCTTTGCCTCTTTTTTTTTCCCCCAGAAGTGCTGCATACTATTGATACCAGAATAACAGTCTGGTATTTGGCCAGATTTATTTCCCCTTTCTTAAAGGTCGCTACTACGTTTGCTATTTTCTGGCAGTGCTGTACCACTCTGACTCAGATTTGCTGAAAGCCCTCCTGCCAGCTTTGTGTGCCGGCTCCCTCAGGTTTCTGTGGTAGGGGTTACCTGACATACCCCTACTAAACGCTGTGCGTGAACCTCTGAATTTTGCTTCTTCCTCAGGCTGGTCATTTCCACACCCTCTTTTTAGCTAGATGTCCTGCCTTATCAAAACATCCTCTTACTGAAAACCAAGCCAATATTTTTGCTTGTTTATAGGAACTAGTCACTGGGCCCAAGTTAGGTACTGTCCTCACTGTATACAACATCTCCTTCCTTTACTGTTAAAAAGTTACAGGGTTCCAGGCCTGTTATGACTTCTTTTCTTTTCATTAGCAATAGAAAGGTGAAAAGTTCTGTATAATAGGGAATATTGGATTTCTAAAGGTTTTGGATAGTGTTGCCTAGCTGAAAATATAAATAAATAAATGCTCACACACTATTCACTGAAAAAGTTTGATCAAATGGCTTATTCAGCCACATTGAAACTCTACCGTGACTTGTGTCAGTTGATCACGTACGCTGCTCAGCAGAGCAGAATTTGACATCTGAAGGATGCATTTTTAGTGGCAGAGTGTTTGGAATAGTTCAATTACGAACAGTACTTTCCAAGGATACAGCCTCTCAGTGTAATGATTTCATCTGTTTCCTTGGGGGAACGATGTGATGAATCCACACAGAGCATCTGATTGCATTTACCACCTGCAGGTGTTTTTAAAGTCCTTTCTTGGTTTTAGGAACTTTAGAGCTCCACATACCCAATGGGTCTGATTATGGGTTTTAGAAAGGGTAGTAAATTATTTCTCATGTATGGGTATTACTATACCAAAGTCTATTGGTATATCAATTGGCATATCAATTTTGTACATAAGTTTCTATAGTGCCCTACCAATAGAGGAATATATTTCTACTGTGGATATATTATTATATAAGAACGCTGAGTTTCTAAATGAGCCCAAACCTACTTTTTAAATAGAGTCTGTGGAATCAGCCGTATGGTAATAAACCTCTCTGTAGAATATTTTGGGCTTTCTAAGGATTCCATAACACATTTTGAAAGAGGTTTATTTGCACTTGTTCATCATGTCTGCTCACATTTAAGTGAAGGAAGATCTTTCCTTGGTACTACAAGATACGTTTCCATCTGTTACCACGCACTCAAACCGTTATATATTATGCAGTCGAGAAGTAGAGCCCCATTCCAACATTTTACACTTTTACATTAGGCTATGGTGTTCCAGCACAAGCATTCCCTCAGTTTTAAGATCTGCGACTTAACTTGTTTACTTAGGAGACATCTGCTTAGTTAAAGAACAAAGAATATGAGCAAGACAAACTCTTACGGACTTGATATTTTAATAATCGTTAGGATGTCTTGTGTGTCTACAAACTAAGGCAAATACTTTAAAATTAAGCCACTGATTAAATCCCTGCAGGTGCTGTAGTAGGAAACTTTTTTGCACACTTCTGCACAGCCTGTAGGAGTGGCTGAACAGGTCTTCACAGGAAAAAACAAGTACACTTTTGAACTCTAGCCTCCTTTCATTTTGACTTCTTTCAGACAGTATCCCTGTGATTGGGCAGATTATAAAAGTGCAACCACAAAGCAGCACAGAAACATCTAGACAGTCTGAAAATTACAGAGTCTTTCTAGATCATCAGTCTGGCAATATATTTTAGAGCCCTCTAGGGAACTTCAAGGACCGTAATCCCCCAAAGGCAGAGCAGGTCTCTCTTAAGGATGGCATCTATGTTAGAGCACTTTTAAAAGAAATGCTTATAAACTTGAGTATTATGAAATACTGCAGGAAAAGGATTGTGATGAGCATATATCCCCCTTAAGCTGTTTATTTTAAGAGAAGTATGAAAATAACTGTGACTATGGTTTGCTGTGCTGCTAAGCAATGAATGAAATTCTTGGTTTGCTAGATTCTGCAAATATGAATTCTCAAATTATCATCTAAGCTTTATTCCATTTTTCTAAAAAGAGCAATTTTGACAGAGTATTTCTACCCATCAGACTTTCAAAGTGTCACTCGTGCAAGAGTGTACTAGGTACTTCACAAAAATTGCAATTATTAAAAGTTTCCTTTAATCATGCTTTTATAATGGATTACCTCATATAGTATATTTTCATTACTTATTGCATTACATGTTGAAGATGTTTCAGTATTTTAATTCATTCTTTCTTCTCATTCGGGAGTCTGGCAAAGAGTGGAAGTGAGAAAAGCGGACTTATGTGTCTCTCCCCTCTCCGTAACACAGACAGAGCTACAGGAAACCTGTACCTTGATACAGGGATCCACCTGACTCACGCAAACGTGTTCCACTTTCTTAAGTGCAGTCAGTCAGCCTGGATGCAGTAACATCTATGCAAGCGTGGGACAAGCCTCTTCTGACACCAGGGGAGAAAAACCCGCTCTGAAAGCGGAACGGGAATGAGAGCATATCCCTGCATATCCCACCAGGGATTCCCCACATACTTTAAATCACCTTTTCCCTCTCATGCCTGTTCTCTCTCAGTGTGCCACAGAAGAGCACCTATAGGGCCATTGGCTTCCTCTCTTGGATGGGAGTATTAAAAAGAACTGGGAAATTGGTTCCAGTTCTCTCTCCAGGTTCCTCTCTATTTCTGGTTAATTGTATTAGTGTGTAAACTGAAGATGGTTTTGTTTTACTGAAAACAAAGGTGAGCAGATTCTGCATGGAGATATGATATCTGCTACATCAACAAGCAAACTGCTTTAACTACTTCATGGCTACATTCATATTTCTTTACATCATGATACATCTCAGAGGGACAAGCTTATCCAGTCACAGGAACTGGACCTCAGCTTGGCTCCAACTCCTTTTTCTAGCAAGCTGTGAGGTGGTACCTCCAAGCCTGAAGGAGCAGGTCATGTGCCTGCAAAACAGAAGTGTCTCAATCTCCTCGCCCCCAGCCATAGGCACAGAAATGGCAGCTTGTAGCTGTCAGTTCAAAAAAAGCCAAACCAAACCAAATCACCCCAAAAAACACCACCAAAAAAAAAAAACAACCCACCCAAAAAACATCAACCAAAAAAACCCCACCACAGGCAACTTAGGAGCCTCTTAGGGCAATGTATGAAGCCTGGCAGCTTTTCACTGTCTTCTCCAAAGCAGAGTTTAGAGTCTGGTCTTGACGGACTGGTACAGCTCTTGAGAGAGACTGAGGATGACAAAGTAGAGGTATCTACATGTGGTTTTAACCACAAAAAGCAGTCTAGAATGACAATGGAGAGAAAGAGGACCTTTTAGGACATGTTTTACATTATTCTAAAGATGTGGGGAGTGCTGACTAAAAAAGGAGCTAAGGATGACCTGTGTTCAGATGCACCCAAAACACTGTAGTTTAGCTAAAGTTAGTGAAGACTAATCGCCCTTCATTTCTCATACTTTCATGAATGCTGGGGGCTAAACGGAGGAGACACACCCAAACTGATTTTTCCACAGATAGAAAAGAAGGAGCATAAGCATAATCATGGACTGATGAGTTGAATTCATGGGTTATGGCCAGGGTTCTGCTACATGGCTTGTTTGAGTGTATGCTTACAATGGGTAGCCCCAGTCTCAGCAGTTAAACTTCCTTTTTTTTTTTAAAGAAAAGTCAAATTGGGAATATAATACACTAATTACACTTCTCCCCTCAAATTATTTTCAGTAGCACTCAGACCTTTAATCATGATCTGTAAGAACTACAGGACCATAAAATACTTTCTACTTACTGAGCTGTGTCTAGCTATGTTTATTTTATTTTTATATTTCCCAAGAGGTGCTGTAGTGGGTTATTATCTCCTTCTATAGCAGTAGCCAATTTGTCCACTGCTAATTCCAGTTTCTGCAGTCCAATAGCTATGACCACATAAGCTAAGTAGTTTCAGAACAAAGTTAACTATTAAAATGCAGCTCATGTTGTGTCATAAAGATGTTATAAAGATAATGGAGCAGAATTAAATCTTACTTCTTTATTTCCACACAATATATTCCATATTTCTAAAATCCTTATTCTTGCCCTGACCTAGCTTGCTGCATGGAACTATTCTATATATGAGCCATAAAATATCAATTTGTCTATAAAATGAGCAAGATATTCTTAAACTTTTGTTTCTTCCCTAAGTGAGATAATCTCATTTATCTAAATAAATATCCTCCATGTAATAAAGGCTGAGTTAGAAAGTTTAATAACACTGCATTAGGACAAAATATTGCTATTAAATGTATTAGCCAAGTGATTCAAAGGTCTTACCACCCCATTCTGTATTCAAAATTCGTCTTTCTTCATGAGGCTTCACATATTGTTAAGTACCAATTTTTAGTCCAAGTTTCTTCCAAAACTGAAATTCTCTTAGATCGTCAGTCCAAGCTCTTGTTTCACCGGCTCACATACAGGTGTGTGCTCCTCTCAAGAGAGTGCTAACAAACAGATTTGCTCAAATTGTAAGATGAAGTCAATGCAAGAGGTTCAACTGGTTCCTAGAATCTTGCACAGAATTATGCACAGACCTATATAAGCAAAGTCAGGTCATGCACAATATCAAGGCTTTAAAATGTACACATTTCTGGAAATAACAAGGGCATTATTTGTTTAAAAGGCTAATAAAAGTAACAGTTTAAACTCTCAACCAGAAAAGGTTTTACATTACACATGGTAAGAATATAAACGAGCAATAAAATATATGAAGGGCAAAAGATAATGGGAAGTTGTGATAGTTTTTTGTTGTCTTCTTGTGGTGGCACTGCTCTGAGACAGGAAGATGGAACTATAGCACTAGGCACCAGCCTTCACAAAAAGGGTCATTGTTGGAAAACACTTCCAAGCCCCAGCTACACTTTAACATATTTCAAATTGAAAATCCTCCCAAAATGCACACAATGCTTTGTTTAATCTATTTCAGATGACAGATGAGAGAAGCATCCCTACGTCACAGTCCACCTTTTTCAACAGCCCACCAAGGCTTACACATAAAGGAAGAATAATGTGTGTTCAACAAAACTTAAGGTCAAACATTTAGCTAAGGATTAGAAAAAAAAGTTTACAAGCAAAGATACATATTAAAGCACTTTCACCTCAGTTTAACAGTAGAGTTTGTGTACTGTCACTTGTGAGAAGCCATCAGAGAAGGAAAGACTCAAGTTACACATCTTGATCTCTTTCCTGATGATGTCCTCAATTTTACATCTCTTTTCTTCACTTTGAACTATTTAAATATCTTTGTGATTAAAAACTAAATTACAAATGTAAATGCCCCTGCGGTTCTCCAAAATCAACTGTTTTACAGCTTAACCTGCAATTTCTGTCCTTCTTATTATACTTAATCTGCTGGATGAATATAACATGGAGGT
The DNA here is from genome assembly GCA_008921705.1 of Burhinus oedicnemus. NCBI lineage: Eukaryota > Metazoa > Chordata > Aves > Charadriiformes > Burhinidae > Burhinus > Burhinus oedicnemus. The sequence goes on from VFFE01007024.1 coordinate 166,723, forward strand.
TATTGCAAACATTAATGACTTGGATTTCTCCAGAGTTTAAGTCCAGACTTTTCCCTCCCTGCTTCTACCCTTCATTTTTGTTACCAACACGTCCTTGAGAACATGAAACCAGATTCCAGCTACATGCATATTTTGTGAAGCTCGCCATCTTCAGTACATTATCAGTTTTCTGCAATAGCTACACATGACAAAACACAATGACATAGCCTTTTCTCCAACCCCCTTTCCAAAAAGGCACTGTAATTTTTAGTGGTCTGTTGTCAGACACAGTGAAGGGAATTAGCTCTTCTGAGCTATTTGTTACTCCTGCACTTAAGTTGTTTTTCCCCAATTGTTTGGTGTGAAGACTTTTTCAGACTCCTCCCGAATTGTTCAACTGACATGAAATTATTTTCCTCCAAATCACGCAAAACAGATAGAAGGTGTAATACATTGCAACACCAGGAGAAATGAATTGAATTTCATTCTTTTCACCCCCTATTTCTCCTTGTAATCTCATCACAGCCAACCATAATAGTAAAATTTTATTTCATGGGGAATTAAACAGGAGCTATTTTTCACAAAGAACAATCTAAGCTGAAGAACTTGCAAGCATTACCTGAAGTCTGGAGTGGCTGAGTTTCTTTGATGGTTCAAGTAATAGTATGTAACAATTATTGTAAGTGCCCATCTGATTAAAATGCTTGTTTCACCTACATCTAAAGCTGCGATAGTCAAACCAGCTCCTTTAAAGTGGCCCCAAAATCTGTGGTACAATTTCAATTAGTAGGGATAAACTTGACCAGTTAAGGAGTGACCTGAATGAAGATTTCACAGAAATTTAAAAAATAAACCACACATTTTTTTTCTTTTTCTTTTTTTTTTTTCAGTTAAAGAATTTCTTAAATTATCTGCTCAGTATTCACAATTGGATTTCTCAATATCTGGGTATACACTGCATGAAGGTAACAGTATAGTACATCTCAACAAAGAAATTAATCACAAAGTAAAAGAGTACCAATAGATGCAAATGAAACACAAACAAGACATTATTGTAATTCATGTATTTATAAGCTTGTGTGGCCTAAGAAATCAGTTCATATCTTTTATCAGCAAAACTGACTTCTAATAGTGTTGTATAAGATGGATCATATATGATTGTGAATCAACACCTCAGAATGGAAACCAGTAACTACCACTTCTTTCTCAGATTCTTGCTTCAGAGCTTATAGGTCTTCCTAGAAGACTGCTATTTTAAACAACTAAAAAAGCTGGGGCACTACTTGTATATTTAAAATTTTGCAGTCTCCTCAAGATCCTTGATGGACTAAAAAACAGGCTGCAGTCTACTGAAAAACATGAAGTATCAGATGTCCAGCAACCCACCTTCCAACTGGTTAACATTTGGCTGATCAACTCCTGTCATTTTAACCAACTTCAAAAGGTGCTGCCTACAAAAATGTCAACCTGTAAGCTTTGAGCTGTAAAAAAAATATTTTCAGTAACATTGGTTCCAACACATCTTAGTAGAATTTGATATGACAGGTTTTCAAAGCTCAGGAGTACTAAAGGCAAGGCAGAGAGTTAGGGAAGGTATGAGCAAAAGTGTTGAGTAACTTGAGTGGGTTATAGGCACATACACTACATAGCCATCTTCTAATTCCACACCTGTTTCATCATCATTAGACAACACTGACCAACGTGATTCGCTGAATAAAAGTAAAAATCCTCTGAGCCTGGCTACTTCCCTGTCTTATGGAGGTGAGTTCCCACTGCAGCCACTTCCTTAAAAAAGGATGCTAATGGTGTTTCTCTTGTGCTCTTTCTCCTTTTTAACTACACTCTCATAATATCAATAAAAATGTGTCATCTTTGGTACCTGTACCATCAGGTCAAACATATGGCAGATTTGTCAACGGTTGCAAACTGGGGTAGAAGGGAAGGAAAGAGGACGACCAGAGACCAACAGTGTAAATGTCTAACTCTGTTTTCTTTTAGAAAATGGACTAAAAGTATCAGAAGAAAAGTTAAAACCAGAGGTAGTTAAAGATGAACCAATTTATCCGATAGTGCTTAATATCAGTAAAAGGATTGATTCCATGATTGTGCTCGAAGATCCTCATCCATACTGAATCTACTTTGGGCAAGGCTATACACCAAGTGCAGAGGAAGACTTTCAGGGTTTTTTTACCCTTACATGTATCAATATCTTGAAAGAAAAGAAAAGGAAGATGAACTGGGATTTTCTATTTCTTCCTGTTCTCCAGAGAGTTCTGTTAACACTTAAAAAAAACCCATAAAACAAAACCAAAAAAACCCCAACCATACCAAAGAAAACACATGACCTAAACCACAGTAGAGCAAACATTCATACTAGGTGAGTTTTCCTGTGCTCATAATCCTGACATAATGCAGCATTTCTACTCCTGTGTTTTCTGGCTGCATTTTAGCTTTTCTTTTTAAGAGATATCTAGAGGAAAAGCTCCTTTGAAAATTCTGTCATTTGTATGCTTTGGCAGCTGAAAGAAGTAGCTGAAGTCAAAGAATACAAGACAATTTCCAACTCAGCTTTCCAGAAAATGTTGTTAATAACCTACTGAGTATTTCACTGAAAATAAAATAGATCGATATAATAAATAGGAAGCTTAGGGTCAGATTTTGGAGGTCTTGGTCTAAATGAAGTCTTTGCATAGTCTTATTGTGGGTTATGGGGAAAAAAATATTTAATTTAAATGAGCTCATTACAGGAACAAAACTTAAAATCACTACTAACCCAATAAAACCCAAGTTAAGTTCATGGTGCTATGCTGACTATCCAAAAGTTTCCACGTGCTTACCAGTAAAGCAGTGTAATCTGAATTTTAACCTGTGGCACCATTACAGTAAAAAGAAAGGCTGCAAGGCCAGCTCTGTAAGTACTACTATATGCTCTGATTGAATGGTTACACATAAATTAGTACCCCAGTAAATATTTATAACAGATAGTTATGGTCTACCTAATAGCAAAATTTAACTATTAATTGAGAGTCGCAATTCCAGGAAAGAGAGTGAGGGGAAAAAAAAAATTAATATAGATAAAGGTAATTTTACAATGATTTTGAATGTGAAAAATATTTGGTATATGTATCACAGAAAGGCTATAAGAATTAATATATTGTGTTCATTCAGAAAAGGAAACAACAATCACCATTTTTTCCCTTATACTTGCTTTTTTACATTCAAAAGGTTTTGCTATTACATACATAGTAGGGGACCATTTCTGTGCCTCAGGAAACGTGAAAATGAGTCCACAGGTTATGCCTTTGAACTTGGCATTTAAGGTTCAAAATTCACACAAAATAAATCTTGAACTCAGACATATATTTAAGAGGATTTCTTTCCTAATAGAAGGCTGAGGGCTGACAGAGAAAGAGTGTTACTTTTTAAGAGGTTTAAAGAGAAAAGATGAAAGAGATTTACTGAGATATTCTAGAACTACACGAAATAATAAAAGGAGAGCCTGAACAATAGTACATGCCTGCAAAATCCGGATTATGGTATCAGCACTAGTGACCATATTCAGAAGGCCTAAATCCCTCCCAAGTCTCTCTGGGAGACAAAGTTTCCAATGTTTATTACTAGGTGACTGCGGGTCTTCACAGACTCCTAGCCAACAGCTGGCACCATGCCAAGAGAATTAGAGAACCTGAAGATGTCACAGGGTGTCATGCAATCTGCATGCTGTAAAGGTGCTTTTAAAATCAAAAAATAAAGAAAAGTGCCATGGCTTATGCTTTAATCAGTCTGTAGTTTTCTGTTCTTCGGGGACGTCAAGGAAAGCTTGACAGCATAATGAGACAACTCGCTGTTGTCTTCCAGAGTTTGCAGACAGCCTGAAGCAATAGCTGGGGTAAGCTGTGATGCACTCCAACACTCTCTGCTTTAAATAATCTGCTTCCCTGAGAACGATGCTCTGTCAGGAGTTACAAACACAATTTATTCAATTTAGAGTCTCAGACTTAGGAAAAAACTTGGTATCATAGTTGTGCCTGTAGTGACGGAAATGGAAGTAGACTCTACCTGAGCTAGCGAAGCTGGGGGGAAAAATAGAGGGCACAGAAAAGGTTGCAGATGGCTCTACTGTCACAAATGACAAGCTCAGTCTGCTTACATGAAAAGTAAAGTGCTACTCTAACGAGGATGGAATAGGCAGGCTTATAATGAACTTCCTGAGTTACCTCAGAATAGGCCTTTTGAAGGAGCAGGGAATAGAGTAAATTACTTGCCCTTTTCTTTGTCTTTTTTTCCCCCATGCAAACATCGTATGCAAAATGCACCTGTGAAATAACAAACCTCTTGTGAAGTAAAGTTGTAGCATATGTGCTTGCAACCCATCAATACGCTTTCATTCTGCAAACCGGTTCAAAACAGCTTTAGGCTTAAACAGCCCTCCTCTTAACTCGGAAGCAAATTAGAAATCCCTCCTCAGTCTCGTTTTACAGACTGCTAAGTAAGGCAAGCAGGACCAAACTTTCGCATCGCCCCTCTTTATACTCAAGGGGCCACAAATTAATAGTTTATCTTGAAGTAGCAATATGAACCATGACAGTAAGAATCATAAACACTATATGAGCAACTAAACACAGCTTTGGAGGGGAGGAAGGGGGAGCAGAACGAAGCTGACCTTCAGAAAGCTCTATCTGGGCTGAGCCGCCCCCGGTACCCTCCTCACCGCTACAGAGGTCCCCGGCCGCGAGCAAGAGTGGGGCAGGCAGGCGAGCCCCAGTAAACATTTCTTTATATGGTCTTACACCACGTTTCTGTCTGGAGCAAGGGGACCTATGTTATTTCATTCTCTGGGCTTCTTTTAAGCAGAGACTGCTGCTTTTGCCAAACTGCTGAACTATGTAACAATTCTGCAATACCCACATACAGGGGACAGAATGAGATCCTCCAGCTTATTTTCATTTAATGGGCCTTAAATACTGAGTGCAGTATTTAGAAATCAAAGGCTAGTGCTAACTCTCTTTACTACCTCTTTCCCTGCCATGTGTGGGATTCCTGTAGTGAAACGGACTTTTCGGGATGAAAATAGGAATTTATATTGGACGGGCTTTAAAACAGGTGAAAATTGTGTTTGTAAAGAAACACTGGTAACATAATTGTCTGTTGAGATCCAAGTTTATTTTCCTGTTTTTTCTAGCACTGACAACAGAAATGAATTGTGTAAAAATTTATTTTCTCCATCTTGCAAAAGGAACAAATATTAACTGGCCATAAAGTAAGCTGTGTACATTACTTTCCAAATATATTTAATCTTGTTAAAACCTACATGTTCTATATAAGACTGTGCAAGGCTACTTATCCTTTCAAAAAAAGAACTATTTTAAAGTTACAAATTCTGTGCAAGCTGTTCCTTGTCTATGTTCTTCTTACTGTTGTTTCAGTTTTCATGTAATAAAAGATCACTAACTTAAAAAACAAACACCACCCCACCACAGTCCAAAAACCCCTCCAAAAAACCCATATAGACCAGTTTTTCCATTTAGATAGAAAGATAAAGCACTTTGCTGTTGAATAAACAAGATGCTACTGTTTCATAAGGTCGTAATTCTACTCTTAGGCTTACAAGTTTTCCTACTTAAACAATTAAACAAAAGAACGTGACCCTGAGCCCAGCAGCTGGTGTTGACAGGAGCAGTCATGAGACAGCACCCAAATATGCTGCCAAGGGTTCCTTACGAGTTAAGCGAGACAAGAAAAAGAGAGACCTCACCCATATGTGCATGATGCATTTTTGCTTTGTTTTGCTTTTTCAGACTATTGAGGTTTCACAGGTCACCTTTAACTCCTGTGAAAAACTAGATGAGTAACACTGTTTTGGTAGTTTGCCCAAGCATAAATCTGCTGCTTTGTTTTTCACAGAATTGGAAAGTCAGATATATTGCATTTAAAAAGTGAATGAATATATTGGAGGAGGTGGAAAAAGAAAAGGCTTGTTTAGCTCTAAAATATATTGTGGAAAGGTCAGATATGTATCAGCCTCCTGCTTTATTGCTTTATTAGTTCACATTGACAATGACCTCAATGAGCCAGTCTCTCTTTTAATGAGAAGATGGGATAATTTTGGCAAAGTTGTCTCAAGGAATTTCGATTACACTCAAAGGAAAGGCTCCATTAATGCATTAATCTATCTCACATTAGGAAAAAGAAAAAAAAAAGACTCATTGCTGAGATTACTGTTGTGCATGAAAGGGGAAAAGTTGGAAGTGAGACCTGGAAGACAGGAATCTACCTTCTGACTTTGTTTTATGGCACACTCAGAGACAGCTTTGGACTGTGGTGCAACACCTATGCAGCCAAATTTGGTATGAAATTCAGTTTCCACCTATTGGTGGATTGACAGATAGGAATTAATCTTATAGTTTGTCCAGATTCTGCTAGTTTGATTGTATTAATTGCCAGCATACTTCCAGAACTTTTACACTGGGTTCTCCAGAAGAGCAAAGTTATCCTACCTATGTAAGACACCAAACAGCACCACACAATATGCAGTACAAATATTCTCAGTATGCTCGGCTCTACTGTTTACATAGTACCTGACTACTCCAATTCCATTTCTTTTGTAACTCTACTACACAGTTAGCTCCAGTTAAATTAAAGTTTAGTTCAGGGTTCAGCAGGCCTAGTCCTAGTAAGGGTCCCTGAAAGCGCACCAGCAGTCCCTCTTCTGGAGACTCTTCCACTGAAGCATGAAGGATACATATTTTAGGACTGTGAACACATTTCTGCATAAAGGACAGAAAATTTTTTTATTTATTTTTTGAGGGGTTAAGCTTTACAAAAGCAGAATACATTTTCATTAGGAGGTTGCACTAGTGCATTTTCGTTAGTGTCAGTGCAAACATCACCAAAATAATCAGATAGCTATGATCTGATTATACAATCTTGATTGTGTGCATCTTTCCTCCCTTTCTCCCACTCTCATCCTTCTTCCCAAAAAACATTACCATAGGTCAGAATTACAGTTGTACAATTTAGACATGTATTTTAGTTTGAATCTAAAATCTATTGCAACTGCAATACTTGAAGATAGTTAAAAGAGTCTTGTCATATGAGCACACAGGAAGTCAGCAATTCCATTTTACATCACGTCTGATGGCTTTAAAAAAAAATTAAAAAAAAAATATTTAATATGGCAAGTACCATGCTCAAGAAGGTACTGCCATAGAGTGCTACTGCGTGACAGTTTCAGGCAACTAGAAACTATTATTTGGCAGTGGTCTCACAGGCATCCAATAAATGTATCTGTCTTAAGGGTAAATTCAGTGGAAGAGTGAAGCCTTAGCAGCAGCTGGAGAACTCCAGTAAAAAATACAGCTTGGAAACCCTTTGAGTTACTTGGGTAAAGTTAAAGAGTTGCGGTGCAGTGTTTTTGGCACCATTCTGTATGAACTCACACATTTAGAGTGCTATGTTAACAGGACTGGCATCACACGTGGTGGGTACCTCAAAGAAGAGACAATGCCAGAGTCCTTATGACTTTTGGTCTCCATTTTGTGTCTTTCTCAATTATCCCTGATGCCCTTTGCATTTAAGGCAGAACTGAGAGATTAAAGCTGTGGGAATCTTTCAGGAGGTGATGGACTTGCAGAGCCTTCAAGAGAGTAGTGGGAGCTGAGCAGGTAATGCACCAACAAGAGCCCTTAGTGTGTGTATATCTGTATATATAATACTTTTCATCAAGTTGTTATCATAACAAAATTATAAACTGATATAAAAAAATAGGATTAGCTTGAGTTGCACGGTGCATACTCAGTCACAGTGATCTTATGTCTGTTTTATCAGTTTTGTTAATGAGTCTATTCATAACCTATATGAACAGCAAGATGCAATTGTTAATAATGTAGGTTAATTGGATCCTACTTTTATCCAAATAACCTTTGCAAAGGATTAGAGTTAACTGTCTCTATACGAAAAGTATGAAGTGTCAGAATTACTCAGTTAGGTCAGAGAAATGAGTAATCCAGCTACTGAATTTCTTCAAAGGATCTAACATTTTTAGTAATTTAAATTAAGACTGATGAATAAACTGGCAAACGCTGAGAAAATTAATTTCTTACTCAAAGAATAAATGACAGCAAGTCTGAATGATCTGCTGAATTTCTGTATAGATTTAAATGAAAATATGTTTAAATTAAAACTGTAATTAAATTTCTGTGAAAAATTAGATTAATTTAAAAGTACATGCAATCTGACTACAAACAGATTGAAGGGGGGAACTCAGAACAATTTACTTGTATTTGTAGTATCTCATGACATTTTGCATAGTCTTTTTTTTCCACATTTGCTTACCTTCAACTTTCAGGTCTTCTGCTATGAACTTTGCCTAGTATAGCAGCTGTGTGCTCATAAATAATTACCAAGGAGAAAAGAGCAAGGTAATCTCAGTCTTCATGCAGTTCATCTCTTTGTTCCTTCAGAGTTAGCTCAGCATGGAGAAGCGAAAAAAAAATCTGTTTAAAAAAAATAAATCGATATATACACCTAGTTGAGGAAACAGAAATGCAACATGCAGCTGACTAGACTCAAGATGAAAGGATGGCACTAAACTGCAGTAGCCATGAGCAGGATGACATGAGGCATCAGTGAGTTCTGATCAGCCTGCAGAAAGACACAGAAATAGTCAGCACCAGTCCAAAAAGAAACTATAAACTGGTCCTTAAAACATAACTGTGCTTGGTGATGTCCTCTCTACCTAGAAGATAATGCGTGCAAACGTACTCATGGTACGCAGTTATGTGGTTTTGTCATCCAAGACAGATTCTTACTGGCAGGATTTTATCCTAATGGAGGGTGTAACCAACTGAAAGAGCTGCAGGATCAAAACGACTACTGATGGACACCCATTAAAAAAAAAAATAAAAATCTGTCCTTCCAATGCAAATGAAAATATATCCCAGAATTTTGGCTAAGGATTAGGACTACCTTTGAAACAGGAACTGACTCAGAAGGGCATTGGAAATTCTAGCAAAACACCTGCATTTATTACAGTAAATCTGAAATAACAGAATATGGACTGTAAATCTGAACTTCAAATTCTACCCTCAGTCTGGTGGCTCCCACAAAATATACTGTCAGAAGCAATCAAGTTTTTATCCACATGCCTAGATGGAGACAAATTCAGTACCAAGGCCGTGACTCAGCAGCCTCCAAAGTCTTGCTATTTGCTGGAACTTTTACAAACGTTATTTCGTCTTATAATAAAGGGCAAATAAAGATAACTTTATTTTTCTTTAATATACATATATTTTGATTAGTGAAACAAAAGCACAGCAAAATAAACTATATCCACGCAATTAGCTGAGTAGGATTGTTAATTTGATAAGCACAAATCAATATAGGGGTCAGGAAGCAAATGTTAATTCTGCTTTATATGCTTGTCTGCACCTGCTACACATTGTTACAGAGTGTTAAAACACTCTAAGAGATAAGGCTGTACATTCCCCTAAAGGCAGTTTGAAGCTGACCCACTTCTAGGATAAGGAAATTCAGGTCTATTTTGTTGCAAGATTTTCTTAATCCATATCTACATCTTGAGACGCAGTTCCCAGTGCTTCATCTCTGCCTTAATCTCAGGCTGCCTTTGGTGTTTGGACTAAATTCCAGGCAGCAAAGCTGGTGCTCTTTCCTGGTTCTCTCTCTGGCAAAACCTATTCTTCTGGCTCCACAGAAGCATCCATTGAACATTTTTTCTGATACGTTATTTAGAGTTATTTATCAGAAAGCCATGATCCCACACCATCTTTATTCCCCATGGATTATGTTTTCAGTTTCTTTGCTGCAGTGCTCCTGTCCAGGGTAACAACTGCCCGGGCAAGGACTGGTAAGGGGCAACTATTGGGGATAACAAAGTGTTAAAAATCAAAACAAAAGAAAAACAACACCACACACACAAAACACCAGCAATAACAGGCTCTCTCAAACCGAACAAGAGCAATTATCTGTCCTGACTAATTAGTAAATTTGTTCTGTAACGTTCAGGAAAAGAGGAATGCATTTATTTCCCAGAAGGCGGGCCTATCTGCAGCCCTATTCCTTGACCCTTTAAGTAGCACATTAGGGAGAAAATCAGAGTTGCTGTATCTTGCAATTTAATTAGGTGCATGTTTAAAAAAAAACTAATTATTTGGTAGACCCTTGATCTGTAGTCTTCTCTCATATGAATGCGTAACTGCAAGATGGGTTCCTAATTATGTCTTATCAGCTGTTCAATCTATTTCATGTCCAAAAGAGAGGGGTGTATGTGTAGTTCCTTCAATGTTGTTATCCTCTGTTCTTCTTTGTATTTACTCTGTAAGCTTTCTAGAGTAGAAATGCTAAATAAAGCAGTTCAGCATAGCAGGCCAGAGTAGAATATTGTGCTTTCCTGTTTTAAATTTTTTTGTTCTTTTCCTGGCACCTTCAGTGACATTGTATCCACTTTTGACATTGGTTCTTGTTATTTTGGTCAAATAGCCAAGGAGGGATACTGCTCCACTGAGCAAAAAAGTATTAATAAGTCTACCTCCATAACATTTTTACTGTCGGTCACTGGAAAACTGGCAGAGTAATTGGAGCTGGGAGTGACAGGAAAAGGATAGATTTTTACAGTGAAAGAAGTGAAATACTACAAACACTAAGTAATCTTTTTCCAGGCTTTAGTTTTACACTGAGAGAAATATGCAAGATAATGTCTTCTAACTACAGTATTTTAAAGCCTTCCAGAAATGAATCACAATATCTGTAATGTGCATACGCATACTGTAATTTAACTGGTCTTTAGTACAATGAATCTCTAGTGTGAAATTTTCCTTGTTAATGATCAGCATAAGCTATGGTTCTTAATGCAATTATGAATCCAAGGCTTACAGTCTATAGGCAACAGAGTAACAAGATGATATCATTAAACTTCTCATTTCATTCACTCATACCTATAGGGAAAAAGCAACCTTTATTATAGGCATCTTACTTTTTCTATCAGCAAAAGGGACCCGAGCATACATTAAATTACATATTATAGGCTCTTCATTCCCCTGGGTGGGTAAATAAACTGTTCCAGCATTGGCAGTTTCTCTTTTAAATGGGTTTTTATTTTGAATAACATTAAAGGAAAGTAAGGCACTCTAGATAAGGAAAGAGCCTTTCTTGATGCCAGAAGCAAGCAAGCCCTTCAGCCCCTTTGGAGAGGCTCTTCTCTTTGAACGAAGAGCCAACCTACCACCCCCATCAGTTATCTGAGGGCTTTACAAACAAGACCCTTCCCTGACCCTGGGCTGTATTCACTAGGGCCTGGGAGCTGGCTCTGTCCCATAGAGTTTTCCAGGAGAGCTTGGGTAGCTGCTTTCCACAGCCTCCAAAGGTCCCCGTAGGTGTTATAGCATATGATAGAGGCCAGTTCTATGATATATGATAGATCCCAGTGATGACATTTCATCATACCAAACAACACTTCTAGCCACACACACACACACAAAAAAAGTTCTTTCTTTCAGAGAAGGACAAAACACACACCTGAAGGAGTGAAAATTCTCCTAAAGTTCTCTGTGAACTTTGGGCATTCACGATAACGTGTCTAAACTACACAATATGCAGTATTGTGGCATGTACATTACATTTCAGATTTTTAAAATTCACAGATAAAAATGAAATTATTCTCATCCTGCATAGAATAAGATAGGATCATTTTGTTCAGTAAAACTTTAGTTCAGGACCTATAAAGAGGAGTTCTCCTTCCACCCCCAAACCCTTTTAGGAACATTGCTGGTTTCCAGAGATTTAGAGTTACAGATTGGTTTATTAAACTTCATCATTTACACTCTAAAATATGTAGCTTTTCTTTCTATAACAAATATGAGTTAGACTTATGTAGCAGAATAACCTGAGAGTGAAAAAGTAACATAATGGGCTTCAGAACACAATAGATACAGACGTACAGACTACGTAGCAGCTTTTCTTTCATTGTTTCTACCTTAATACAGTTCTAAACCATCTCAAAAACAGCAAAATGTCAAAATTTAGGGTGAACAAAACATTGTGAGGATTCAGTAGTGGGGGGGGGGTATTTTTTTTTTTTAATCATCAGAATCTTTTGTTTTCATTTCCCAATATAACAACTGACCTGCTTTGAAGCTAATACCTTATACCTAAAGGAGGTTCTCTACAGCCCCTTTAATAAGATTCACCTGGAAGTGAGGCTAGCTTCCTCTAACAGAGGTGGGATTTTAAAGCTCTACTTGACAGACTGAGCAGTGGGAGCTTTGGATTAACAGGTCTTTAGCATGTAACAGATAAAAGAAAAATCTTACTAAAGAGGAGCTAGTAGCTGGATGGATCCTCTCTCATCTATCAGTGTTCTCCTAAAGTAAAATGTTCATGCATGAATGAATCTGGTCTTAATTAATCGTAAGGATTAATCCTAAAGATCTGTTTTTTCTCTTTCAGAACATTGGGATTGTCTTAATGTTTTGTGTCTGCTTTGACTAAATTCTTAAGACCAGCTAGACTGAGAAAGTCAGTCACTGCTCTCGATAGAGCAGTCCTTATTGCTCTACAGTTTAGGTGGAAAATCTATGTTGCTCATTTTTTTTTCGGTTATCGACAAAATTTGAGGTGGAAGAGCACACTGCTCTTTTTGTGGTGTATATTTTTTGAGACTGTCTCCCTGAACCCAGCATTTCCAAATCTGAGACTCTGAGTAAACCCACAAAGACCTTCAGAAGACTTTTAGCCAACTAAATGCCAGATATTTCTGGTTGGTAATTGTTTAATCTTTTCTGTAAAATCTCCAGTGATGTAGACACTGTCGCTTCTCAGGCAATGAATTTTGTTTATCCTCACCCTTATAGTCAGCACATTTTTTTCTCTGCCATCTAATCTAGATCTTCTTTGCTGCAAATTAAGTTACTTCCTGTCTTATCCTTTGGGAAAAGTCTATTGCTTTTGAACTTGTAGCAACCAGGGTTTTATATTACTGAAGGCTGTTACTACAACTTTTCTTTGTGCATTGTCCTCTAAATTAAACAACTCCAGGTCTTTCTATCTTTCTTCATAATCCTTTTTTTCTAGACCTCTGATCCAATCCTGTTGTCTCCTCAGGATTCTTTAAAAGGTCACAAGTAACCTGAACACAGTAATTTGGCTGCAGCCTTATTAAAATGGAAATACTCTGAGCTTTACACACTCTTTAGACAGCCTAAGATTTGGGTTTTTTGGAAGCAACATGACACAGTTGATTACTACTCTCTGTGATCCACCTTATTCATTCTAAATCATCTTTTTATTTAGACATCTTGCACTTTGTACATGTTCCTAATTAATTGTGTTTTATTGTTGTCAGATAGTTCATGCCAGTTCATGAACGGACCTCGTGTATGGGAAAATTGCCTGAAAAGTGAATATGTAAGCTGACCATCATGTGGCTGAGAAGAGTGCTTGCAAAGTGACCTGTTAGAAACCTCACATAGACAAGCTGCCCGAAATAGAATATTTAATTAACCAGAATATTGTCATCTCTTGCTGACCTCTACATACAGCCAAGTTTGAAAAACAGAAGGTAACATTGGTGCTGTAAAGGAGCAGCCATCACATTTAGTATACTACTGTGCTCAGCCAAGGGGAGAACGCTGTAGCCATTAACACTGTCAACGTATGAGTTTTCATATTCGAAACATACGTCTGGCCTCCCATATATCAGTTTGCTGCAGAAAAAAAAGGAATTTACCCCAGTACCATGAGGATAAAGCTGTCATGGAAGACTGCTGATTCAGATCCTATTGCAGTGAGGGACAAGAAGGAGACAGGAAAGCTACCTTCCACAAAAAGAGATGTGGTTGTTAATAAATATTTTAGTGCATAGGCTACATAGTTTTGTTCACCGAAGTACTTAAAAAGGTTTCCTTCTTAACCTGAAGCTTTTAGATCTTATTTGATCTTAAAAGTGCCCCTAACAGAGCCATGCAACTCTTTTTGCACAATACCACAATACCACTCCACCACTCCATCATAATCCACCTCTCCTCAGCAGCTGAATTTATCTTTGGAGAGGAGGAGCAGAGACCAGGTTCTAGCACACTGCAGTCCTCTTTTAGTCACTATTGTTTCCGAAGGAGAGACTGGGATTCACTTTTTTTTTTCACTAACACCCTAACAGCCAGCGCGGATGGCCTCCTACACTCCTCTTGCAGGACAGACGCTGACGAAGCCATGATGTGGCCAGACAGCTGTCAGTGGCTTCTGGTGCCAGGGGCATAACCACCTCCTGACTTACCCCTGATGTGGTGCTTCTTTCTAGTGAAATTTTCCCTGGGGTTTACTCCCTGGGTTCAGTGATGCAATATGGAAACTCCTGTATATGTGAAAGATGCCTGAGAGAATAAACAGAGCAACTGCACCGTAATAATTTCTGGATTTACACGATCAAAGAATAAGCTCTTCCATGTTTATAGCACTGAATGATTGATGCTCCCAAAATCTGTTTTAATATCCTCCTTGAATCATCTTTCCTTTATGTAATTCTTTGGTTTATCTTGTTTCAGTAGCTAGGTGCATATAATCCACTGCCTTTCACTGGTGTTTGGTACAATAAATGTAAATCTGTTAAAATACAGTTCATTTAAAATAAATTGCACGCTTCCATAAAGAATGCTTTGGCACTATGCTTTTACATAAAATGAGATGAGGTGACTAAAAGCCAGTATCACAGTCAGAAGCAAGCAGCATTCAGCCTGTGATACGTTAAATAAAAATATTCTAATACCTATGTCTACTGACTCAGACATACTGAGTTCCTGCAGATAAAGTTTCATGCTATAGTGAAGCACTGAAAAGTTGCAAGATGGTGTTGGGATTGAAACACATTTGAAAGCAAAAGGGCACAGTCAACATTAGAGACCTTATATGATAAGGACAGTGTGTATACACCAGACCTGAGCCTCTGGGGTTTTGGCATGTGCTATGATGAATTGAGTAGTTTCAGTGAACATTTCCATCGGTAGGAACTGAGGGTGTAAAATATCCAACAGAATTAGAATCGTGCCATCACAAGGGTAATCGTCCTAGAGCTGAGAAATTATTCTAGGAACATTTTTATTGAAACTGATATAATTTATCAAAAAAAAAGTAATTTATATTAAGCAAATTTTTTTATTTTAAAATGTTTTCTCAAAGAAACTTCAACCAATGCCTTTTTTTTTATTCTAGGAAAAAATGTGACGTCCTGCACTAAAACCATATCTGACAGTTTAGCAAAAGCTGCTGCTTTTACTAAAAACTAGATAGGAAATTCTTGTATAAAGTAACTAATGGGGAATCAATTCATATAGCTTGTTGCACTATGCATATTATTAACGAGTCTTTGTTGGTGACTCATTTTTCATATTAGAACTCATCATTTAGCAACACTACCACTGTGTAAGCCATAGTGAAACTGTTAATAATCTTCCTACCTAAAGAGTAAACACCACACCTCATTACCACATTTTAACGAAAGAAAAGGCTACAAAACGTCTTGGGAGATAGCTGTTAAATGGCTAATGAGCCCATTGGGTAGTGAAGTGGCCTCCTAAAGCCAGAATTTTTGTAAGACAACAAGGAATAAGCAAATATAGATGGATTTTGTCAATTGGAAGGACTGTGATAAACATTTAGAGTTTAAATAAGCCATTTTGTGGGTTTTGTTTGAACTGATTTTGGAGGAAGCAGGAGAATCCCTGAGACAGAAAATAATTAATGTAAATAATGCATGGGAAGCTTTTACACTGATGCTTTCAATTGAAGAAATGTGATTAGCATTTCACTTCTCAATTGGCAGTTTTAGGTCACTGGCCTAGTCTAGCATGAATAAAATCAGCGAATGAAAAATGGCAATCATGAAGCAAAAATTAAAGAAAGGCATTTTGGAAAGGGAACTTTTGCTACATCAAGTAAAGAAGATTAAATTTAATACCTCATTTAATGTCACCATTAATCTGTCATTGCACTGGGTCAATATGTGCAGAGGCAAATGGAGACAAAGGCGAGACTAAGGGTAATGGGGCTTACGTGCATTTCCTTCACTTTGAAAGTTTGACTCAGTAAAGATTAAACAGACAGAAAATGATTACTCCTGGCCTTTGCAGTGCCCTTGAGCTCTGTGGTCCTCCCTAAATAACTGAGTAATCACAGATTATGACATTAGGCTCAGAAGCACAACCCTTGGAAAAACAATGCCCTCGTACAGGTAAACCCTCTTGCCAATAGTTTTCAGGTTCGGGTAGAGCTGAGGACGTGGAGCTGCCCTCCAGGTGATACATTAAGACCTGCCAAGGAACTGAAATAGGTTTTCAGTATCAATGGTGTGATGTGCTGTCAGTTTGTACTCTGACGTACCTCCCTGAAAGTCCAAATTTTTCATCTATAGCTAGATATAGATATGTGTGTATATACGTGTGTGTGCATGTATGTGTGTATATGTATGCACAGAAACATCCCCATTTATAAATAAATAAATTAAACAAAGCACATCTACACACTTATCTTCGGGCATATGTTTAGATCGCAGTGACTTAAGTGTGTGTATAAAAGCAATTTCTAGGACTGGGTCATGCTACCTTAGGCTGTAGGTGTTGCTGAGTAGTTTCTAGTGTCATTTATAGTAATCATTTATAGTAAAACTAATCTGTTCCTACAATGGGGTACTCTAAGACCATTTGTTCCTGAAAATGCAAGCAAGCATGAATCTTATTTTCCATTACTTTTTGCACAGAATAGCTATTTTAAGTTTTTATTTGGTGTTTGATCACAGGTATAAATGACTACCTTAAGAACTCAAGAAAGTCAGCCTATATACTCATTTAAATGGCTTTTTTAGCATACCGTAGTAATAATCAGAATTCCCCTTTTACATGTAATTTCATATACATAAAGAAGATTTTCTGTAAGTCACTGCAAATAAATGGGAGGTAATTGTGGGGAAATAATGATAGTAAGCAGTATGTGACAGGGAAACATCAGTAGTTTTTAACGTCTTGTCACTTGAATTTTTGAGCATCTTGTTAGCGTGATTGTGGCCTTGGACTTTGTGACTCTTGGACTCTGTAGAGTTAAGACCAAGTTCTCCAATGAAACAAAAATTGCCCTTTCTAGAAGAAGACTACATATATCATTCTCACCAGAAAGAACCTTCATTTTACCAGTAAGCATCATTACACTATTCTTCTAGTATGAAAGGGATTAGATGAATAAGATGACCGGCACTCTAGAGATAAAAAATTTGAATACAAGGGGAAACTCCTTTTTTTCTTACAATGGAGAGGTAACAGTGGTACAAAAACATACATACCCAACACAGGAATCTAAAGAACTTTGTTTAGATCCCATTCCCTCAGTTAAATTATGTTCTTGAATCAAATTAGAAAGCTATGTTAACATAACAGTGTTAGAGACACTTTGTCAGATGTCATTAGTATCACCCACTGATTTTCTGAAAACTGGCTGGAAAATTTTTAAAGTCAAAGCCTCCTGCCTTTGTTTATTAAACAATTAGAAAATTCTGTAGGAGAATCTGAAGGCGAAAGAGGAGTTAGGAACATAGGAACTTTTGAGGTCTTTTTCAGAACAGAATACTTTCCTGAGCATGAAAAAAAAAATAGGAAATACCATGAGCAAAGTAGACAGAAGATACTAATGGCCAGTGGTCCCACCCAAGATTAAGTCTGAAGAGGGAAAAAATATTATTTTTCAGTAGGAAATGTGATTTCACTGATGTGTGTGTGAAGCACAGCAGAGAGGAAGACTAGATGTACACGTCTTACTAGATAACAATACTGAGTCTGCACCTTTGGTCTCTGTGGGCTCTCAGTGAATAGATTCCCCCAAGAATTTGGGGAGGACTTTCTACACCTTCTGTGGAAAGGCGTAGACAGCCCTACACCCGAACTTTGCTTGAAGAATGCTTTTAAAGTCTTTATGGATTATGTTTCAACACTAGCTAATACAGCCAAAGCACTGAGAGGCGTAGAGGGTTAGATACTGTGTCTCCCTTGTGACTGGTACAGGCTGGCACACAGCTGCAAATTAACAAATATACAGTGACAACGATACAAGAAATTTATTCTAGGCTTGTATTTCCAGGGTTTTGCACTCATCAAACTTTCATCTGTTGTGCCAAAACTGTGAAGGCCTACTTGTTGTCAAAAGGTTGCTTTTTTTTATTCCTTAAGAGTAGGAAAATTGTTCAGCTATTAGATCAAGAAATTATTTTCTGTTGCTTTGTTTTGTTTTTAATGCTATCTATTTTACTCCAGGCAGTGTCAGCTGAGGTAAGAGATGGAAGTGAAAATTTAGGGCCTGACTGTCCTGTGTTCGTGCAACAGTAAGAGAGAGCAGCATTTTGCTCAGCAGCAGCAAGGGAGGATACTTAGTGAGGAGGGTCAGGAAAGGTGGACTGTCTCCAGCACTGGCACTGCCTTGACTTCAACTACTCAACTGCGTCAGCGTGCCGGAGAGTATCGCACTCATTGGTAACAGAGTTGGGACAGTCTACTGCTTTTCAATACTCCTAAAGCAATTTTAGATGAGAATAACAATGTATTGCTCTTTTGATATAGAAAAGTCACTTTCTCAGGGAAATACTATTGAGATTGGGTCTTTGCTATTTCTGAAAATTTGAGTGGTTAGAGGATTAGATAGAGTCTTGAATTTTAAAAGGAATCCTCAAAAAGTGAGGAGTTTAACAAAAATATATTAAAAAGAATCTTGTGATTGTATAGTAGAATAAGTAGGAATGTTAACATTCATATCTTCTTAATTCAACTTTTTTGTGCAAATGCATACCATTCACCAGATCCTATTTTACTGTGCAGTACTGAAGCCATGAGCTATGAAGAATTAATGCTTTTACCAATGCGAGCGGTGATCAGCCCTCCACAAGTCACAGTGTCTACAATCCATCAGGCCTCCCAAAGTCTGTCTCAGGCTGTGAACTAATGAAAGCTAGATCTGTAATAAAATTTTGAGACCCTGCTGAAATACATACCTTGGCTCAACTAATTCCTCCTGTGCTTAGCTATACCATAGTGACTGGCTTCAGGCTCCCAGAAGGAGCTGTTCAATCCTCCTCATAGATGTTTCATCATTTTGGCCCCCAGTGGCTGAAGTTAATAACACAAGTATTGAGGGTTTCTGAATTCAAGTGCTTTAACTAAAAATTTGAACAAATGCCTGTTAGCTGTCTGCATCCAGGGGGGCTGAAGACTATAATCCAGTGTTATCCTAACAGCTGAGATACAGTCCTAGGGACTGCAGGCATGACTACAAATAGCAGAGAGGATATATCCAGATTGGGTTTTGAATCTGACAACGAGAAAACAATAGTAGAAGCTACCTGTGGATTTAACAGTATCTTAGTTCAAAGCCAACATCTTCCCTGAAACTGAAACAAAGGTGAAATAAATTAAAGACAGGATAATTTGTGGGATAATCAACTAAATGTCTGTAGGCAACAGGTGTTTAACAAGCACTATGTGACTCTCAAGTAGCTGATTCTTTGTTCTGAAAATGAGCAGAAGAGGATGAATAACCCAAGGTAAACCTGTTAAGAACACCAAAGAAACCTCTGGGAAAAAAAGAAATGTAGCAACAAATTAGAAACAAAGATCAAAGAAGGGAACAGCCAGAGATGCTCGGCTGCTGTGAGCTGGAGTTTCTCATCCATCACCTGTGGGTCATGAAATATGGGGAATTCTTGATAGAGGTGATGAAAACTGTAAAACTCAAATGTTGGAAGTTAAGGTCCTAACTACACTTAAGATACTTACACAATACATGAGGCTAACAAAGGTTGTAAAGTCTTAATTTTAGGCCTGTTTAAACCATGTAAATCTCCAATTTGCATTTGTTCTGCTTTTCTATTATTGTCAAAATTTAATTCCAATTTAATTGCTACTATTGCAAGCACTCAATTCTATAGTTCAAAGATTAAAAGTGAAAAAAAATTAAACATAGCAAATGTATTATGTTAGATCTGGTGTAGGTCTGAGATTCAAAAAGGCTTTTAGGAGACTAAGTCTTATTGAATCCCTTGAGATCTGAGCTCCAAAACGTCTTGTGATTTTGTGTGTCAGCGTATCCAATCTTCTACAAAACATGCTGCCAAGATATGTAAGAAATACAAGATGTTTTTAGTAGTTCAGGTAACAAAATCCTTTATTTCCAGCCCCTTAATTCTCCTGGATGTAAACTTTACAGTGGGATTTGCTGTTGAAAATACCAATATATTTCAAAGTTTGTCAAGAAACAGTCCACCTTTCCCCAAATTAAGGACCATGCTGTATAAGAAAGGTTCTCTCTGAACTTTTCTATTTTAAGGACTTGAGCAGAATAAGAGGTTATGAAAGAATATTCATTTGGTCTTGTCTATGCTTAGAAAGTCCTCTTTGGCCCATATTGCTTTCTCTGTACTGCAAATCATGAGTATTTTTCAACTACTGTCTCATTTAAAATAAAGACCATGGAATAGTAAAGCATCGCTGTGAAGTTCATAGTTGGATTTATGCGTTTATAATAAGATATTCTGGGTCTGTAATAAGAGGCACAGGCCTTTGCAGACCCCCTTGCATTTGCCTTACTCTCAGCTGTCCGGAGGGAAGCCAGCTTGAACCCAAGAGTGTTGTGCGTGACCCAGTGCAGACCCTCTGAGACCGTGGCACACACGTACCGTACTGCATGGGGAGGAACTTCATTATACACATGGCAAATGGTTGCAGTCTTGTCTCACAGAACAGATTTGAGGAAAGCTCAAGTAAACACAGTAAGGCATTTTTTTTTAATAATGTTTTTCATTGTCTTGGTAAATTTTGGAGCATTACAGTAAGAATATAACCCTGTTGTTAAGACCCCAAACAACAGCATTCTTCAAAATTTCCATTTTCAACAGTCTCATATTCAACAACATGCTCTTAAACTTATATCCCTTTATAGTTGTGAGAAAAATACATTTTTGTGGGTTTGTATCTGGTTCAAAAGGAAAGCAAATATACAATTTATAATGAAACTCTATTCATCTTAGCTGCGGCTGTATTGAAAAGCACTGAGAAAGGACCTGAATGAGAGGATGAAAGGATTAGTTCATGCACATGACCTCCTGTCTCCCAGCTATATCTTGTCTGCATGACTGCAAAAACTAACAATGCTTTATCCTTTAAACCCAATACAAGAATTCCACAATTAAAAACCTTACTATCAAGTTTTTAATTATTTTTTTACTTGATATTTTCCCTTTGCTCATCCGTAGAAGTTCTCTCTGCTTCAAATTTAGTCAGAGTCCTTTGTCCATTCATTAATATCTGCATTGCTGTTTTATGAACCAGCACAGAAACACAGTAACTGAGCTGAATTTCTTTGATGAATTCTGTAGGGCTACTACCACGGTGTAAAAATGCAGGGAAATCACAATTCATGTGTCTTCTGCCTTTTACACAACATCAGGATTACACAGTTGATCAAATAAAATAGTCTATTCAGCAAAATTAATATGAAAAGAGACAGAATCAACTTCATCGGGTCTGCTGGCCAGATAAAGAAGGTACATTTCAGTGTCAGTTTTAAACTGTCTTTTGCATGCCTGCCTGTCAGCTTGTATCCAACGCTGTATGAAGAAAACCTCTAATTTGCTCTAAATCGTACTCAATAAACATTAAAGTTACTGAGATACACTGCCTAAACACATGAAGTTCTCAGTGAGCTCCTTTTGCTCCAACCATGGTCTTTCCATGGACAAAAGAAGTCATGGTTCAGGCATGACGAGTTATGGCAGCCCGTTTTTCCAGTAGGGACCAATATCGCCCATTTACCCATATCTGTGAATACTCTTTTCAGAATAAGAGTTATGTCCTCTTTCAGAGTCTTAAGACACTGTCTTAAAGCCATCTGGCCTTGGACCAGCTCTTGAACTCTGAACAGCCTTTTCTATTTCGGTGCATGTAAGAAATTCCTTTAGGGTCTTAGCCTCACTCATGACATATTTTGGGAATGTTAAGTCTGTCAAATAATTTTTTAGTAACGTTTTTCAATAACTTTATTGAGATAAATACAAGTTAGAACAGAATTCTTGGGGATTTTTTTATATCTCTTGGGTCCCTGTCTGCTGCTCCTACTGACCTTCATGTTGGCAGATGGGCTGCTTCTCAGTTCCTCTTTGAAGCTAGTCAATATTATAGTAACTTTATAACCTTTCCTCTCCCTCCTCCCCAAAATTCCTTTTCAGGAGCTTGATCTATAACCTGTTTTCCTCTGTGAAGCCTAAATAATTTTAATTTCTGCATTAGTTAAACTTTATACATATGTAATATTTCCTGTGTATTCATGGATATTGTTTATCCTGATGATTTTTGACTGTAATATATCTGAACAGATGCATTAATCATCCTGACCCACGAATACCATCCACATTACACAGCCAGTTCATAGTCTCTTCAGTCTTGGCTGTTTCTGGCATTACTTCTTTGTTCTTCAACTCTTGGTTCTTCATCACGTTTTCAACTTCCTTTTGCCTGAAAGAACCAGCAAAATCCGCCTAAGATTTTAACCTTCTGCCTTATCAAGGAAATGAAAATTTAATCCCATGTTTTTCCATTCATGCCACAGGTCCTTTGAACCTGATGCTTCTTTCTTTATTCAAAGGCAACACTTTCCACTTCTGCTGGAACCCTTGTTGAATTCAAATCGCAATAACTTACCACTTACTTATGCAAAACTTATTGACATAGCAATTGTTTCAATTATTTTCTTCATCTCACACTTGTCTTTTTTAATGTACTTGTGTAATGCATTTGTGCTTGCAAAATAGACTTGCATTTTCTATGAAAATGGTAATAGATTGTAGTGTAAAAACCCATATTTTAAATCCCTTTTTAATGTGATTCCTGGTAATATTTTTATTTCAAGACATATATTTGAAAGCTTTGAGTCATGGTTCTCTGATCTCTCCCTGCATCAATATGAAGTAGATAAACTGAAAACAACAGAATTACCCTCTTACAAAATAAATTTAGTAGAAGTAATGATTAGTCTTTGACTAATGGTGAGAGATTGATATCATTCAAGTGTTTTCATTCTATATCCATGCAGTAATAAACAATATTAAGAGTATTAGGCACAAAAACTAGCACTGTATCTTGCAAACACATTTTGCCCTGCTCTGTGCTACCTTCTACGTCTCTGTGCACCCCTGCTCTATGTTTTCTGGTCCAGCAATACCTCTGCATCTGTACCTTTCCCCCTTCCCAACTCTGCTTCCATGGAGATGTTGAGGGGGGGGCCTATGTATTCTGTGCGTTAAACCCCACAAGAGGTCAGGCTGACTGAATCATGAAGGAAGAAAGCCACATGCTGAAAAAATAAGAAAGGAAAACACACATCATATATCACTACTAAATCCAGATATATTTGATAAACTGGAAATGTGGGATACATTTGTGCTTTATTTCTAAAGCATTGTCTCTATTAACATAGATATTACACTTAAAAAAAGTATTCTGAAAACAATCTGCAGCAAAACTACCAGAAAATCAGGCAGTATGATTACATATGTATGCAGAGATAACAGTTAAAAAAAGCAAAACCTTAATAATTTGTTTTGATGGAATAGGCTGTCGTTGTTTATTTTTTTCCAAAACTGACTCCTACAAGAGAGGAATAATTTTAAATGCTTTTATCAGGCCTTCTGAATTAATAGGAATGTGTACTACCTAACAGAATTAGTACTTCTTCAATTATTTGCCTTGCTATTCATCCTTGGTTATGGTGGCAAAATAAGGACTTTACTGGTTGCACTGAAATTTTAGAGCATCATTAAATCAGTCTTGAAAAAGATAGCTGTGGCATGTAAATTAGAGTTTTGGGCCCTTTGAAGGAATCTGGTAAATATTCCTGCAAGCATATCATTGAAATGCTGCAACTAAGCGGTAGCATGTGTCAAAGAACTGTACACTACACAGTCCTCACTCTCCCTCCTCATCCTGTCCAAGTGCTTCTTTTCCTCCCCTATACGTTTCTTGTTTTCTATATGATTTTCCCAACTCCAAGATTCACTTCCAAACCAACAAAAAGCAACATTTACGGTAAAATAGTTTTCTTATGGAAGCAAAATCCAAATCAATCTCTCCCTTTTCAGTCCATAGGTGTAATTGGCTAGAAGCACCTTATGTAAGCAAGAGTACTTTTGACACTCTCCTCTATTAATTTCCTATCTCCCTGATGTAGTTCAATTTATTCGTTACCGAACTTTAGCCAACATTAGCAGAAAACTGTCCTTATGCATGTTTCACATTTGCTGGTTTGGCTTTTGCTAATCATTGCTTCTCCCTCAGGTGGGCAAAAACCTATTTCGTTTATCTTTATATAGATTTTTAGTTAATGACTATGTGAATAATGGACAGAGCATAGGTTCTGGACATGGCATTGGTCAGGATTTAAGGAGCCCAAATGAAATGGAGAAAGCACACTGATGATGCTGGACAAAATTATAACACAAAGCACAAATGTTGCAATAAGCTAACATTATTACTGATGATACTAAGATCCCCTTAGGGAAAGAAATATTCAAGGTGATGCCACATCTCTGCAACTCTCAGTTTAGGCCAACAGAAATAAAATACTGCTGGACTTGTGTTGGAGGACAAAGGGTATAATGCACATTTTCAGAGGATAGATAATTTTCAGTGAGTTATAAGGAATGAAGATTCTGTTCCAGAATGTATTGTAGGTAAACAAAATATAGAAAACCCCATACAATTAGTTTGCATACTGATGATAGAGACATCATCATGTTAATAGTAATGATGGAAAAAAGCAGCAGAGGTCCAAAAAATAGACAGTAATTTCTATAGGGATAATAAAAGCTAAAGAACTTAGAGAACGTGATAGGTGTGATGTATGAAAAAAATGTGGTCTATTTATGGAAATTCAGAAATAAATTATGAAATGCCAAAATTTACAGAATGGAATCTTTATCCTGAAATTCTGCTAAAGGAAAACTGGAAGAGGAATTGCCCCTGAACTCTTAAAAAAATAGGGCAGGGGAGGAAGAGAGACAGACAGTCAGAAAGAGGGAGTGTGTGTGTGTGTGTGTGTGTGAAGATATACAAAGAAACTTATGAAATATAAAATGAAAAAAAGTGGTTTAAACCTTTCTGGACATTTTAGGAAGGGTGAGACTGCATAGCTTTTGAATGTGGAAGTCTGATTCACTTTTGAAGTTCTTTAAGGAAACTCTGATCTGATACTACAATCTTCCCGTGTTCAAAGGGCAACTATTATTGTCAAGAGAAGTTCTCTACATTTAGTATGAGTAGACATATATTGTGTAGATCTGAGAAGGCAATTTTGTACAAAGCCAGCATCTGATTGTACTGCAGGAGCAACAGGGCTTTCTATGAAATTGCACTATTAATAAAATAACCCTTTTTCTATTAGAGTAGTGCCCATTTTCTTTTGTCTTCTAGCTAGGCAATGAAGTTTCTCAGCTGTCTAATCATCAATTTTGAGTCCCATAGATTCCCTATAGGCAGTGACTAAGGTCCCATCAATGCCAATTTATCTCTTTTTCATTACTTAGTAGATCCATTTTCATCCCAGATGTTTGAATTGTCTTAATTACTGGTGGTCTGGTTGGGAGCTGCATGGCACTTTCTTGAAGAGCTGCTGCTGTTACTCAGGGCTGACTTTATGCTAATTTTAGTAATATTGTTTCTTTTTTACACTTCAGCTTAGCAAATATCTTTATTCAACTAAAGACTGTAATGGTCTGGTCTTAGGAATTACGATTTATACAGACACATATAGGGTAGACAGAGAAAGCATTACAGAGCAATGAGCTGTTGTGCTGAGATGCTGAGCCTTCAGCCCAGCCAGCTGCTCGGCTCTAGGCACTTGGCTCCTACTAACTGAACTGGCTACTTGGCAGCACTCCCTCCCTGACACTCTTTATGCTGTTAAACTAGTAAAGGGTGAGTAAAACTATTGGGTGAGCAGAAGTTGTGAAAATGAAATAAGAATCGCATTTAGAGCAGTCACATTATTCCGAGCTGAGAAGTAAGGTTTTTGTTGTGGCCCAGCAGTACCATCAAGCCACTGGAAGGCAGTCATCTTCCTCAAGGAATTCCTACAAAGACTGAAGTTGAAAAACAGGGAAACTAAAGATTAGCAACATACATTTTGCAACTAACACTGTAAGGCAGTGTAAGAGATGTTTCTGTGACTTATGCAATGAAATGGTTGACCCAAAGTTGCTGTTGTAGCCAATCATAAGCCAAGCCAAGACTCTTCTCAGGAGCTCAAACCCACCCTTCCTGGAAGTAAGAATAAAACAAATGGTATCATATTCCCTAAATATTTAAGATCTCTAGGATCTGGGATTCTGATAGATGTGCACATTTCTTTCCATGCATCTGCTCTCCAAATAGGACCAAGTATACTATGAAACAGCGTTCTCAAAAGGATTTTTCCTAAGACTGGAGCTAGTAGTGCTACAAATCTCATGTAAAAAATCTGTTCCTGAAAGCTTTCCAGCTCATTCCTCCAGATTCAGATGACTTGGATGGTCTTCACACAGTCATCTAAGCTTTCAGCTGTTTATCCAAAGCAGACAGAAATTATGAAAATTCTGAAGTTGCCCATCGCTACTTGTGTGATGCAAGTACATGTGGTTAATCCTGGCCCCATTTAGCATCACTCTGGTCAATTCCCACAAGAAATTTTATTCTCACCATGGTTTAGGAGCATTTAATCTGATTTGACAATGTTCAGTCCGCTTCCCAAGTCCTTGAATGATTTATTCTTATTTGCTATAGTAGTGTGTCCACTGCCTTTTCATGAAGACGTCAGTATTGTATGTGACCTACATACTTCCTATTCCTTTTGCATTTCAAGATCTAGTTTTCCATAGACTATCTGAGAGTACTATCTACCTTAAACCGATCAAATCCTATGATAGTTGTCCCTGGTTGTTGCTTTTAGAAGAAACATTTGGTTTTTAGTGCACTGTAATCGCTGTTTGTTTCAAATTATTCCAGTGACTTAAACACTGAAAGATTAGATTTAATTTAGCATACTAATAATTTTGCAATAATAGTTTCATGTAGATTTTAGCAGAGTAAGGAGTGTTAAGCAAAAGTAGCTGTCGTATTCAAAACGTTAACTCTGATGATCAAGATCTGTGAACTAAGGATTGTTTTCGTAATCAATTTTCTGCTTTGAAAACTTTAAAGCTCATCATGTCCAATTCATGGAAAGCCTAAACCAGACACTTGGTTCACCCAAGTTCAGCTAAATTACTGATCTTGCAATAGAAGCATTCCTTTCTGATGCTAATCTCAATAGACATAAATCCTTAATGCCAAAAGCCCAGCTGGTGTAATATGATGTATATCCTTTAACCTTTGCAATAAAGACATAATTGAAGCATTACAGTCTCGCAATATGTTTGTAATACAGCAGAGTTCATAATTTAATCTATTAGTGCATGACTACAGAATTTAACATTTTTTAAACAATGTAGCTGTCTGGGAGCTCATGTTCTCACTGAGAGCTGCTGTTCCATGCCCAGGCAAACAGCGTAGCACACCAGGAATAAACATGTCATTGTCCAACTTAATTAGAACTAAAGCTGGTCAAGAGCTCCACTGGCACACAAAGAATAAAAATGAATATTACTGAACCTTTCAAGCCCTTTGTGTCTTTCTGTGCACTCAGTGATTTAAATACATACACCTGCACAATTTTTTTTTGCCCTGGTGGGCGTGATGCAAATTAAAAGACGTAATGCAAAAGCCAAATGCATCGAGCTTGGTTTTAACTTTCTAACATGCTGCAGAAGGCCATAGATCATTTCTACAGAACAGGACCAAAGAGATTAATTTGTGCCAGCAGTCAATGACAGGCTTGTTAGGAGAAAAATCCAATGATGTTAACCCTTCAAAAAGCTGGTTATTAACTGCATTGATGACTGACTCCTCATTAAAGATTACTATTACTGTCTTCTGCAGTGTTTCCCCTTTGACCTGAGTGGTTAGCGAGTTCTTAGGCCTTCCACAGGTTTTTCCATAAAGAGAAGAAAGTGATGACTGATATTTCTTCCATTGAATATTACATATTTTCGAAGAATGCAAATAATCTCCTGCTTCTCTCAACACAAAGGGATTCAAAAAGTCAGGAGGCAGTTCATTAGCTCACCATTTTTTTATAGAAGTCACTGCCTTTTAAGCTTGCTCTTCCTCCTGCTACAAGTCACTTCCAACCAACTACATCAACATTTTTTTAAAAGCAGCCATCATAATACACCAGACTGGAAATTGTTGTATGGGTCCACACCGGAAATACTTAATTCTCCTTGAGAGTACCTTAGTTTTATGCACGGGACACACTCGGCCTTGACATTCATCCCACCAACAGTGTCTGCCTGGGAGGGCTTCGCAGGTACCCACTTCTGAGTCAAATACACCCACTCTCCCACTAACTCATAGAGAAAGTGTGTCTCTTTGCCTTACTTAGCAGCATTTTTAAGGACAATGGGTGGGAAGAAAGGAATATGGTCCGGAGTGGGCAAGTCTGAGTGAACAGTTTTCATCAGATTGTTTGCAGTGTTGGACTGCATTACAATAATTAGGCACCTGGCCCAGGAGGCAGGCATGCTACATGTCTGTGCTGAAGAGGACATGCCCCCCCCCTTCCTAGGACCTTGCTGTAAGGACACCGTCATCTCCCTGGGATGTGCCCTAGAGCCCAGGCTCGGCAGAACTGACCAGCACTCAAGGATACCAACAGGAGCAAGGAGAGCAGAGCTTTCAGATCAGTGTGGTCATGGGAAAAGGGACTGAATTTGGGAGGAGAGCCATTCCCCAGGCATCAAGTCAGGAAACAGGACACAAGTTAAAAACTTCCATTTACTTCACTCCCACCAGATGTCACCAAACTTTATTTTGGTCCAGTACTAAATATCTTTGTTTTCCTTTCTCAAAGAAAAATCCTCCCTTCCCCAGGGCCTCAGGGCCTTGCACTGACGCTTCAGCCACCTAAGCCACTTTCCCGGGAGGTCTCTGCCTCATTTTAAAACCTTCTGAAACCAGTCCAGGAAGAACCAGGCTTTGGCTGGCCGGGCCTTGAGCCAAAGGCTCCCTGAGAGACAGGCAACATCTGAGTTGTCTTCCAGCTGGAGACCTGCAGAGAAGTCCTCCAAATTAACAGCCTCTTCAGAGCGATACACTTGGCTCTAAACAGATCGAAGTTCCACAAAATAATTGTTTGCCTGTGGGCTGGCAAGTTGAAAGAAAAAAAGTGGTACCTAAACCAACCTTAATGAAACTACCCAGAAAGCAAATGCTCCCACATCAGTTATGACCCTTTCACTGACCAAGAGCCCTTAGTGACAGCCGCTGCTTCTGTCTACCAGCTTCTCTTTCACACCAGCTGGATCTGTTAGACCAGCTTCTCTGCTGAGGTCTGGACTGGAGGTGATGCAAAACTTCCTTCTTGCAAAAGTGTCTGCAGTATACAGACAGAGATCCCTATAACCTTCTGTGTCCAAGCTTACAATTCACACATTTTCCCAGATTTCCTTCTCTAGAAGCATCCATTTCTGAGACACGAACTGAGAAGAACTAAAGGAAACATGGGAATTTATGGCAGGGGAGGCAAGATCAGAATAAACGATATTGCCTCTACAAGAGAGATTCAATACTTCTCTGAAATGATGGAAAGGGAGAACAACAGACTAGGAGAGACCAATGGGTCCCTGCAGTGGTGGGGGCTTGTCAGGATGGTCAGCTGCATAAACACTTCACTGACAGCTCAGCCCAGGAAGGACAGAAAAGTGGCTGTAGATGCCCTCGTTTAATAGCACCATTTTGTCAGGACTGTTTCCTGAAGGAAACTGTGGGCCTATCTGCCTGGAGTCTGATACGTAGTGGCATCAGGGATTGGAAAGAAAAATATTTTCAGCCGAGACCAGATCCAAATCTATCCTCTTCCTCCACTGCGTTGAAAGACAGTTGCCAGCCCAAGTACCCCTTTTGGAAGAAGCACTCATTCCCCTATGCCCGGATCCACAGGAGGGGGGAACCTGGCACAAGTGAAATATGCACCAAAGGCCAGGATGGACCCATGCTGGAGGTCAGAGCAGCAGCAGAATCAGGAATTTGTGGGGTGCTGCATGGTGGATGATAGATGCAGGCTTCTTGCCCTGCGTCTCCCAGAGGAGCAAATGTATTGAACCAGGATAACACAGATTGCTTTCAGCTATTACTTTCTAATAAGCGTTCACGGATAGGGCTAAACAGAAACTGTGGTGCACGTGGCACGCAGGACCACTAGCTCATCCAGAGCATGCCAGCATGCTAATTTGACAAGTAGTAGTTAACAGATGTTGCCTCATATAGGCCCTGTGGTCTATACTGCCCAATCACTCACTGCTGGGAATAGAGGTGAGTGTGACTGGTTGCTGGCACCTTGCCTTCAGATGCAACCTGCATCTAGGCAGATGGGGTCACCAGGGAGCCCTCTCCTCTGCAGCCAACCATACTGTGCAAAGAAGAGCTGAGGCAGGAGACAAGGCTGTCTCCCTAAGACTTACACATGAAGTTGCATCTATACATATCCATCTAGGTAGTTCTCCCTTTCTAATCATGTCAGTAAGACAGTCTGTAGCTCTGCTTTATATCTGTCACTGAATTTAAAGACAAATAAAAGTGACAATCTATCATTTAGGAGAGTTGGAGCCTGATAGTAGGGAAGAAACAAAGGTCAACCAGAGGACAGGCTTTAGATAGAAATCACTGATTTCACATGGGTCAGGGCAATCCTAAGCACAAATACAGAGAATGGATTGAGAGCAGCCCTGAGGAGAAGGACTTGGGGGTGTTGGTAGGTGAGAAGCTCAACATGACCTGGCAATGTGCACTCACAGCCCAGAAAGCCAACTGCATTCTGGGCTGCATCAAAAAGAAGCGTGGCCAGCAGGTGGAGGGAGGTGATTCTGTCCCTCTACTCTGCTCTGGTGAGACCCCACCTGGCGTACTGCGTCCAGCTCTGGAGCCCTCAGCGCAGGAAAGACATGGACCTGTTGGAGTGGGTCCGGAGGAGGGCCACAAAGATGATCAGAGGGTTAGAGCACCTCTGCTATGAGGACAGGCTGAGAGAGTTGGGGTTGTTCAGCCTGGAGAAGAGAAGGCCCAGGGGAGATCTTGTAGCAGCCTTTCAGTATCTGAAGGGTGCCTACAAGAAATCTGGAGAGGGACTTTTTACAAGGGCATGTAGTGATAGGACGAGGGGTAACGGCTTCAAACTGGAAGAGGGTAGATGTCAAGAAGAAATTTTTCACTATGAGGGCAGTGAGGCACAGGAACAGGTTGCCCAGGGAAGTTGTGGAGGCCCCATCCCTGGAAGTGTTCAAGGCCAGGTTGGATGAGGCTTTGAGCAATCTGGTCTAGTGGGAGGTGTCCTTGCCCATGGTAGGGGGGTTGGAACTAGATGATCTTTAAGATACCTTCCAACCTAAACCATTCTATGATTCTATGATTCTACGATTGATGTGTGCTTACGAGTACCAGTCCCCTGCTCCACAAACTGTAGCATTCGGGTGTGTTAGAGGGGGATAAGAATTGTCTAATTTTAGGTAATTAAGGCAGCCAACCTGAAGAACAGCACGAGCTTTTATATGAAGCAACTGCAATAGCGTAGTGTGAAGGCAACAGCAATCCAATGGGACTGCTCAATGAAGAGAACATAAAGCAAATGAGCGCAAATTATTTTAGCAATACAGTTTAACAACTAAAGTTAAAGATGTGTCAGTGTTTCCATTCATAAACCTCTATCTCTGAGTATAGAGGTTGTGCTTCGGGTGTGGAAATGAGCCCCAAGCTGAAACTCGACATATCGTCTCAGACAAGGAATTTATTTATTGGGTTCTTTTTTTTTTTATTCCTGAAAAAAAAAAAAAAGAAAAAGGAGGAAATGCAACTAGTATTAGAGCAGTTTCAAATGTTTTTTACTGTGTCATGAAAATGATTGTAATTTGAAATGGAAATTAAGTTCAACAGCTATTGTGAGAGATTTTTTAAGAAGAATTCACTGAAATTTTAAAATCTTATTTGGTCCCAGAGCTACATCTGCACCAAGCTACTGGGCTGTGAGGAGTGGCTGTACTCTTCCGTGGCTATATAGAGATACAGCAGTGGCAGCCACTGAGATGGGCTTTCCCTGCATCCTCGCTCAAGGACAAGGGAGCCACTGCTGACGTTCTCTCATGGCTCGCTCCCCCTCAGGCTCTATTTCTCCCTCCAGGTCCATTTGCTTGAACGGATCCTGTATTCGAAGACCTCCTAGGAAGGAAAATATCAAAAAAGGGTCAACATTTTTCCCTTTAAAAACAAGCTTTATGAGAAAGCTGTTTATTAACTAAACAATCCTTTTTCATGGAAAGTCTTTTTTTTCCCTTTATTTTCAAACCTCATAAAATATAAGAATAAAAATAAAACCAAAACCATATAACCCCTTCCCCCTAAAACTAACAGGCATAATTGTTTAAATTTTTGATGAAAATTGATGTTTTTTTTTCTGTGGGACCTACTGTCTATAATCTCTGAGGGATTCCAAAATAGTACCTGTATCCTCAGAGTTCTGAGAAGTATGCTCTGAATTTACTCTTCTTGAGTTCACCCCTGATTCATGTTCTGGGAACCTGCACTTTACTTTCAGGACTGTTCGTCAAAGGAACAGATATTAAATGAATATTCAAGAGTGCTTGTAAGGAATACATCAGATTCCTGTGCAAGCATTCACATCAGAAACATGATGCTACAAATTAAGTTCATTCAACCAGGAAACCAAGACCACAGCATGCAATTTGAGTGCAATTAAATGACGCCTCTCAAATTATTAATATTTAGAGTGAATTTCTTGGGAACAAACTGCCACTCCAAAGTATTTGAATAGCAAATTCATTTGAGAAAACTCAATATTGTTTTGCAGAACATTCATAAAGAGAAAAATAAACCTGATTTACTAAATATATTGCCAGCTCCAAAATATTTTCTCAGTCCTAAAATGCAGTCTGTCTGAAATAGTGCCTACAGAAAACCAATTCACTTGAGTAGCACAAATGTGCTGGAAACACCATGGGGTTGTGCAATATTTTTCTGTATTCATGTTGGTACAAATACAAAAGTGCACTTTTACCTTAGAAAGCCTTAGAAATAGTGGTTTGGACCGCATTGTCACTGCACTTTTTAGAGACCTTTTTTTCCCATTTTATTGCAATTTTGTGCTCATTGCTATGGTATCCAAGTGCCTATGAGAGTAATTACAACATGGTTCCATTTAGCACAATGTTCAGAAGTATTTCACTGAGACTGTTAAATGGTATTTCCCACCTTTAGCTTGCTCCAGTCTCTACTTACATCAACAGAAATTGATATCAATCTGTTATGTGCCGGCTTAACATTTTTTTCTTCCTGAATAGTATTACTTGAGCTGTTCTGTTTGCATTAATTAAGTTTCTGCACTCTTTTAGCGGAGCAGATTGTGAAGAAAATTGAGGTTTCTCTCCACTGTGGGGTTTTTTTAAATGTTTAGTACTTTATTTCTAAAATTACCTGATAGTCTGCATAGAAAAAAATACATTCTTCAGTATTTGCTCTTTTATCTGGATCCAAACACATTACATCTTCAACATCTTCCATATACATCCCCAAATTGCTGAACAGATAAATTCTTTCTTAAGGGGCCCAGCCCATTTGTGTTGGGATAGTGAGGGCATCTAATAGTGCAATTATAAGTCATATTGGGATAAACCATATACAAATTCCCTTCTGTCTGCTGTTATCAATTTCACCAAAGTCTCTACTTGTTTGTCTTGAATTGTATTTTTTCATTTCTAAAAAAGAAACAGTGAAAGATTTTTTTCCAATTTTTCCTTGCTATCTTAGTTGTTTACATGAAACGCTACTTACAGGGATGGGATTGATCAGTTCTCTGATAGGAGCTTTCTTTATAGTGGTTTCACTCCAGCTGAAAGGATATCTTCCTTTCCCTTATTCAATGACACTAAGCAACACTGCGCATTATTTTCACTAAGCCTTCATAACCTATTGTTTACAACCGTGCCTCCTTCTGCCTCTCTGGTTTTGAAAGTAAAATTCCCTGTTGGAAAGTAAATTTTTCATGCTTTCTTTTTTTCTCGTTATTTTTCTTTTTTAGGGGGAACTGTAAAAAGGGAAAAATGGAATCTGAGATTTCCATAGAGCTTCTAAGATTATTGTTGATGCTACTTATTCAAGCACCACTATTGTCAGTAGCTTCAGAAAAAAGGTTAAGGTAGCTGTGGAAAAAACCCAGCTATGTGTCTCTGCTATAGGATGATCAAAACCTCCATGAAATAGAAGAGATTACAAAAAGTGGAATGAAAGTACAACTTAAAACACTGTGTCTGTATAGCTACTGAATGAGCATGTATCAATAATATGTAGGTTCTTTAAAAAAGCATTTACAGAAGCCAGTACAATCACTGCTAGTTTTCTAAAACTGTCCATAGCATTTAGTTTACTCAGATATAGAAACAGACAATGCTTTTATTCAGCATTGTTAGATTCCAACTCTCCAAGGCTCTGCACTATTTTCAAATACACCATAATGCATCTGCTCCATGTCTCTCGCAGAGAGCAGTGGTCCATGACGTGCGGTTTAAGCAATGATTTTTGTTTAGCTGACATTTCACAGTCAACTGTATGGCCAAAGGGCAGTTCTGATCTTGTCTGACCTCTCAAACAGACAATAACGTGCCATTTTTTCTTCTCACCAGTAGTGTGTGGCCTTCTTCCCTCCCAGACTGCTTAAGCTCTAGTCAGAGAATCCACAAACTACTCAGCTTTATGGCTGCTTTCCAGTTTGGGGGACACATTCTGTAGTTTGCCCTACCTGTTCATGTGAGGGGTCCATCCTAGCCATGAATCACCCATGACAAGAAGGAAGACAATGAAACCTTTTAATCGGTTACTCAGAGCTGGGAAAATTGGAGCAAACACGTGTTAAGTCTGAAATTTGGTACAATACTCGAAGTTAGTCCAGTAGGTGATACTTCAGGTTGAACTGAATAGCATCTCATGAATATTTGTGGCCCTGGAAAGAATGAAAAAGGAAGTGAAAGGTTAACATGAAGAGATTGCCTCTAAGAAAAGTAACATATAAAAAGTCAGTTTCATGACGGTTTGGTTTTTTTTTTAATTGCTTTCCCAGAGTCTAAATTCACTGTTATTTTCCCAAAGTCTAAATTCTGTTATTTTCAGATGCTATAGCTACAACAGGTAGCTTTTCTTATAACTAAGAATGCCCACAAGAATCAGAAGACATGGAAGCAGAGAGCTCTTGTCCTAAGCAAAAGAGAACTTATGGAGGAAAGAAAATGACTTACATAACAGGAATTTTTATAGACTTGCTAGAATTCTATTGACCTTAAGCTACCTCTCTTTTCTCCCCAACCTATGATTGCCATTGTTATGTAATTATCAGAGATATTTTTAAGTTGTGTTAGCGCACAGCTATTGCAATTGCATTGATAATAGCAATGATCTTCTGAAAGCTTAGCAAATGAAGCATTGGGTAATAGTATAAAGAACTTTTCCCCACTAGGTCATCATTAACTTGATCTGGTCAAATACATAATGACAGGAAAGTGTTGCCATCCAATTAACGGTGCATACTGGCCTATATATAATGAGCTAGTTTCAGTCCAGATGCTGTTCACAAGATAAGAAACAATCAATTTAATTGGGGATTAATTTGCACCTGGCTTGCCAGTCTCAATAATCTTTAGGACATAGTCTTTATTTCAATTGCAAGCACCCAAGGGGAGGCACTGTTTATTACTATGTTTGAAAAATTCTGTACCATCATCCTTGTGAATGTAATATCTATCATAGATCAGAAACAACTTATTGTGCTGTACTTATTGTACTTATTGGAGACAAACAGAAGAGCTGATTTTAGCAACTATCAATCTACTGACTTTGAAGAAGCATATGAAGTGTAACTGTTATCCTCAAATTACTCAAAACTCACGCTAAGCGCAGAGGTTCACCTTTTGGTTTGGACAGATTCTGATTTTGTCCAAAACAGTTTGCCTGTCTCCTGTTACCATGTACGAAAATCTTCTGGAAGCAAATAAGTGTCTCTCCATCAGAGCCTGAGACTCTGGAAGAAAGTAAAAATGTTTATCTCTAAAGTGTTAGAGATCTATCAGCCTTTTTGTACTTAAGCGACATAATGCAAAATTTTGAGCAGGCTCTTAACTTAGTATGTCCATAATAGCATTACAGGGAGCCACGTGACTATATCTGTGGGGCAAAAGATCCTTGATTCACAGTGACTAATGCCTGTAAGCACTAGCTAAACAATATACATGACCAAACAATTAATTCAAACTGACTAAAATAAATAGATACCAGAAATTAGAGAAACTAAAAGAAATTACTGCATGCATGGAAATTTCCTCAGATTACATTTGTCTTCACCCCCACAATAGTATACTTTATTAACTACATAATCTGAGATACACTTAGTTTTGCTGGGCACAAGAATAAACCTAAATATGCTAAGCTTTGCTTGTTCTACGCAAAGAGATTTTTCTCTCTTCAGAAGAGCTGATGAAATAAACTCACGTTTGATAAACATCAGCACATGGCTTGGGGTTTATGGTTCTTACACTGAGCTAGAGAATGAGGGGACTAATCAGATGTTGGGGACTATATGAATTTGACAACAGTGACTGAGGGAGAAATGGGGAGGGGAAAGGAGGAGAGAAAAAAGAGGAGTGAAAATGAGTTGAGGGAAAGGAACAACCATTTCAACATCAATGTATCACTGCAGGAGTCTTTAATTTTGGAGGATGAGTAACAATCAGCTGAAGGAGGAAAGTCAAAGCTGTGGTGTGATGAGGAGGGCAGGGCTACCTATTGCAAACACAGAGTGAACAGGGTTGGATGGAAGAGTGATTAGTTTTGCTGACAGCCACAGTAGCCAGGACTGCAGGACTCTTCAAACTCTTTTTCTTTTTGAAATCCATCTCTTACTTCTACTTCCAGTAATTAAGGTCACCACACTAGGGCATTTACTGTTTGCCTTGATGAAAACCATTCTGAATTTGACAAATAACATTTGTGTTTGTCTTAACTCCTCATCAAACAAGACCTAGAATTTTTACTCAGCTGCAGGAACAATTTTTCTTGCCTCTCTGAAAACTCAGTAGAGCAGATATTCTCACAAGATTTCCAACATTTTTATGCCTTCAGAAATATCAGCAGAGACTTTTTCCAAAGACTCCATTTCAGTACCATAATTTTAACTTCAGAAAGAAGAAAGTGTAAATATGAGATGGAGGATATGATTGCAAATAGACAGGCTTACTAATTTAAACACAGTGTCACACTACATGGCTTGGAACTGGCTTGTCACTGCCCAACCTAAACGACGAGTAAAGAAAACTCGTATCTGTCTACAAAAAACTTACTGGATATACCTTGAGTGACATCTGTGTACACAACGCTATTTCTAATATAACTGTCTTTCTTTTTGCTATATTACTGTTCTCCCCCAGAAAAGACAGGAAAGGAAGATGGTACCAGACAACAAATGGAATTTTATTCATAAAAAGTAGCATACAACAGTCTTGGTTTCTCTTAAGATAAGAGGAATCCCATTTTAGGATGGAAGATTCTTGAGCTCAGCAGGTGGAGCAACTTCAACTCATTAAAGCCACTGGCATTTTGTGAGGGCGATTCCCTTATTTCTTTCAAATCATCATTTCTCCTGACACCTCCATCAGCAGCAGAACTTGTTCACAGCTCAGCAGCCCCATGTAAAGCACAACTGGCTCCTCAGAAGACCATGGGGAATAAGGGTCAGCTTGGGTACTTCAGAAAGGAATATCTTTTGAAAAGAAAACCGCATCAAATTATTTTACTGGCAGTATTCATGTTAAAAGCCAGTGGAACATGAATGGCTTTCAAATAAGAACAGGCTCTTGCTCCAGACTACAAATTCAACTAGATCCATATTCACAGCTTCAGGTTCAATCAGTGATTTTGCTAAGCATGTGGAGAATCTCCAAAAGACATGTCTCAGCAGGACACGGAGGCTACATTTTTATAGTTTGTTCTACAAAGGAAAACACAGCCTCTGAGGAGGAACAGATTTTGGAACCACAGAAGTAGTTTTGCCATCTTCAAGGAAAAATAAGAGAAAAATGCAGGAAAGTAGCTTTACATTTAATACAACTTTTAAAAATATTTCTTTCCATGGGCAGCGGAAATAATTCTGCATTACTATAGTCTCACTTGCATTCACAGTTCATATATCCTACTTGCATTAGGAGTGTATTCTCACTGACTGGATGACATACAGTCTAATGGAGCTTTAGTCCATGACCTGGGCTCCTGCATACTAGGTACTAATGACAGATGTTATCAACTAAGCTGGTATTTCTGTACAGCAGAATATTTTAATAAACAAGATGTTCCAGTTTAAGAATTTCGGTAAAAAGCTGAAACTTATCGTCTGAAACCTTTCATAAACATGATTGCTGTGAGGGTGAAGAGATGAAAGTTGCATATAAGTATTTGTTACTGAAAATGGATCTTCAGTAGATGAGTTTATTCACTGGATTTAAGTTGTGCTATGAGAACATGACAATGAAGAAGGAATAAAATGATTTATATTACAATGCCTAGAACGAGCTGAAGATGATGATATCTTTTGAACAGGACCATAGAATCACAGAATCATAGAATGGTTTGGGTTGGAAGGGACCTTAAAGATCATCTAGTTCCAACACCCCTGCCATGGACAAGGACACCTCCCACTAGACCAGCTTGCTCAAAGCCCCATCCAACCTGGCCTGGAACACTTCCAGGGATGGGGCCTCCACAACTTCCCTGGGAAACCTGTTCCAGTGTCTCACCACCCTCACAGTAAAGAATTTATTCCTAATATCTAGTCAAAATCTACCCTTTTCCAGTTTAAAACCATTACCCCTCATCCTATCACTACATGCCCTGATCAAGAGTTCCTCCCCATCTTTCCTGTAGCCCCCCTTTAAGTACTGGAAGGCTGCTATAATGTCTCCCCAGATCCTTCTCTTCTGCAGGCTGAACAACCCCAACTCTCTCAGTCTGTCTTCATAGGAGAGGTGCTCCAGTCCCCTGATCGTCTTTGTGGCCCTCCTCTGGACTCGCTCCAACAGGTCCACATCCTTCTTGTGCTGAGGGTTCCAGAGCTGGATGCGGTAATCCAGGTGGGGTCTCACCAGAGCGGAGTAGAGGGGCAGAATCACCTCCCTTGACCTGCTGGTCACGCTTCTTTTGATGCAGCCCAGGATGCGTTTTGCTTTCTGGGCTGCGAGTGTACATTGCCAGCTCATGTTGAGTTTCTCATCTACCAACACCCCCAAGTTCCTCTCCTCAGGACTGCTCTCAATCCACTCTCCACCCAGCCTGTATTTGTGCATGGGATTGCCTCAACCCACGTGCAGAACCTTGCACTTGGCCTTGTTGAACTTCATGAGCTTGGCATAAGCCCACCTCTCAAGCCTGTCCAGGTCCCTCTGGATGGCATCCCTTCCCTCCAGCATGTCGACCGCACCACATAGCTTTTTGTCATCGGCAAACTTGCTGAAGGTGCACTCAATCCCACTGTCCATGTCACCGACAAAGATGTTAAACAGCACTGGTCCCAGTACTGGCCTCTGAGGAACACCACTGGTTACCACTTGGACTACGAGCAATTTACTGCAACTCTTTGAATGCAGCCATCCAGCCAGTTCCTTATCTACCAAGTGATCCATCTATCAAATCCATGTATCTGCAATTTAGAGACCAGGATGTCATGCAGGACAGTATCAAACGCTTTGCGCAAGTACAGGTAGATGATGTCAGTTACTCTCCCCTTATTCACCAACACTGTAACCCAGTCATAGAAGGCCACCAAATTTGTCAGGCATGACTTGCCCTTGGTGAAGCCACGTTGGCTGTTACCAATCATGTCCTTATTTTCCGTGTGCCTTAGCAGAGTTTCCAGGAGGACCTGCTCCATGATTTTGCTGGGCACAGAGGTGGGACTGACTAGACTGTAGTTTCCTGGGTCTTCTTTTTTCCCTTTTTGAAAGGCAAAGAAGGAGCCCACAGATTTTTGGGCTGATGAGACTGCTCTCATCACTGCTGGTTATTTTTCTTATGTAACTTTTCCCTTTTCCAAATAAATCCATCCCACTTCCCTCAGATCTGTTTTCTAACTCTGTAGATTGTGGCTCTTTGCTTTGGGTAGAGCTCTGCTGAAGCCCTGACACTGTCCCGCTCTGCACTGCACAGTGCTGGTTGTCACCCCTTCCACTTAGCTGGTGACCATCTGCTCTTTCCAATTCTGCTAGGAAATAACGTTTAGAAACTTACTCAGCCCTACTTCTTATCCTATGCTTTCTATCACCTTCCTACCACCCATTCTTTCTTCTCTCCCTCATCTTTGTCATTTTCATCTGAGATTCTTTGATCACAAAGAAAAGTTTGGATATACCACAAAATACTGGATGTACTCACAGCAGCCAATAGGTTGTAGAGTCGATATAACAAAATTTTGGCCAGCAACACTCATTGCTGCTATTTTGCACTACCTGCACAGACCTTAATGCGCCGTTAGAGTCTGGGGAGGTATTTGACAAGTAAGGGTGCTCAGACAGCTGTTCCCTCCTCTCTTTCCTGTTCCTCTGAAAGTGGCTTAAATAGATTTCTCAGCACAGCACTGGTCTCAGGCACCCACTCACCATTTATCTTTCCAAGCCATTAATCACAATCATGTGCAATTTAGAGCAGTTCCTGGTCTTTTTCCCTGAAATGAAAGAGTCACTCCTGTCATGAATATTATTGTTCATGAATCACAGTGATTTCCAGCCATACCATCAATTATAAACACAGCTAATTGGAGTGCCGGCTGGGCTGCCTCTCTTTACAGAGAGGGTCCTGCCATGAATTTTACTGGCCATGAATCATTGTATCGTCAAACAAGAGACTCCCCTTAACTCCCCTCCATTGACGTGAAGCCAAGGCACCAGCATTTGCTTCCTGAAGTTATCAGGCTATGCAATGTCATAAATCCACATCTAATCAGTTCACCAAGGAAGATACTGTCTCTCTCTGAGTCCATATTGTTTGCGAGTCTCTCTTATGTCTGTCAGTTCTTTGCATTAGACTGGCATCATCAGGGATATTGGCACAGAGCTTCCTCTGTGGCCTCTACAGGTCTCATGCCATGTCAATATTCACCACACTTTTTCCAGGGGAGAGACAGAGATGCAGCTATCTAAAATACGATTCTCTTTTTTCTCCTCAGACACACAAAAAATGCTGCTTCCAAGCTGTTTGTGAGGACTTCTGGGATGTATGCTGCTGCACAAATGATAGGTAGTAGCCAAAATCTATCACTTTTGTTTCTGAGCGATAGCATTCATGGGAAATGGATCTTGTGCTGGACTGTGAGCAAGGAAGAAAGAACTGGGAATTTGAATCATGCCTAGCAAAAGAACAAGAAAATTGATTATCTTTGCTGCCTCTAACTTTAAGCACAAAGCAGTGTGCGAGCACAGAATTTAGTAGCTCTTCTGGATGTTTTGCAAGAGAAAACCCCAGAAAAAAATGAAGACTGAATCTGTTTCCTCCTTAGATGGCAAAGTATCAATCTACAAGAGACGGAGGAAATGTACGCTAATGTGAATGAATTCATCAACTCTTACAACACCCACTTCTCACCCATGAAAACAGATTACTTGCAACACAACAAATTATACTTTCACAAATTGTATTGACACAAAATCAGCCTGTCACTGTCACAGCCAAGACTACTGGATAACGTAACTCCTTAACCACTTCAGTGCTTCTGGTAGCTCCACTCACGTCCATCACCTTCAGCTGTGACCTTCAGCCAAATTTGAACTATCCCTCCACCTATTTCACCGGCCATTGACTCTTTTAGCAATCACCATCTCTATTAACCACCAAACCACAACCTTCACTCATCACCTCTGGTGTTCACTGACCAAGGTCTTTTGCTCATGGCTTCCTGACATTGATTCCTTCAACTATTCCAAGTATCTTAATCATTCCTTCAACAGCCTGGAGATCTATGCTTGGGTCTCAGCCATCTAGGGTGTCTAGTCCTCACAGGTATCAACAGAACTACAAGACACCTATGCTGTATCTTCAGTGCTAGTGCCCATGGTCTGCACTGCGAGATACAGTACGACCCATGGTCTGGCAAGGCCAGGTATGGTTGTGGCTGAGAGCTGCTTTCAGATGCACCTGCCCTAGAGCCATCCTGCTAGGGGCTCCCACTGAGGAAGACAACAGTAATTACAACTCAATGAAGCTGGAGTAGTTGGCCCATACAGGCAGCTGCAGGGCTGCCTACTGCCTTCTGGGTTTGCCTTGTCTTTTGAGGCCTCCCTATGAATCCCTCCCTCCCTCCCACATCTCATCGAAACACAGTTTACTTCTAGTCCTGAGTTTTCTGCTGCCTAAACTCAGACTTGTCTGGTCCCTAGTCTCCATACCAACCCAATGACTAAAAAACTAACTATATTCTAACTGATAATCCTACAAACTAACTAAGCAAGTAGTCTAAGCTGAGTGAACCACAAGAGTTAGCAACTTACAAAATTCTAGCTCTCTACTACAGCAGACCCTCCAGACCACCATGAGAGAGCACTGCCCTCTAAACTATCAGTATCTCATCCTTTTTAGTCAGCATTACTATAGGAAGGGGATTGTGAAAAGATTTGACAGAAATATTTATGGAGTCATTTGGTTGGGTGAATTGTAGTAACTAGCTTATGTGAACTCAAAAGCTGCACTTGCAGCCCAGAAGTCCAACTGTATCCTGGGCTCCATCAAAAGAAGCGTGGCCAGCAGGTGGAGGGAGGTGATTCTGCCCTTCTGCTCCGCTCTGGTGAGACCCCACCTGGAGTACTGTGTCCAGCTCTGGGGCCCTCAGCACAGGAAAGACATGGACCTGTTGGAGTGGGTCCGGAGGAGGGCCACAAAGATGGTCAGAGGGTTAGAGGACCTCTGTTATGAAGACAGGCTGAGATAGTTGGGGCTGTTCAGCCTGCAGAAGAGAAGGCTCCGGCGAGACCTTACAGCAGCCTTCCAATATTTAAAGGGCCCCACAGGAAATCTGGAGAGGGACTTTTTACAAGGGCAGGTAGTGATAGGACAAGGGGTAATGGCTTCAGACTGGAAGAGGGTAGATTTAGAATAAATGTTAGGAAGAAATTTTTCACTATGAGGGCAGTGAGGCACTGGAACAGGTTGCCCAGGGAAGTTGTGGAGGCCCCATCCCTGGAAGTGTTCAAGGCCAGGTTGGATGGGGCTTTGAGCAGTCTGGTCTAGTGGGAGGTGTCCTTGCCCATGGCAGGGGTGTTGGAACTAGATGATCTTTAAGGTCCCTTCCAACCTAAACCATTCTATGATTCTATGATTCTAAAAGATGATCAGGCAAGAACTGCAAGTCAATTGCACATGCATGAGAGAAGCACTCTGTTCAAACAAGAGCAAAAATGCCAGTATTTCAAGTAAGCCAAACATTAGTAAGCTTAGCAGAGAGAGTGAAGACTGATCATTCTGAATAAAAGAACTCTCTTCTCAACTAAAACCTTTTACAGTACCTAGTTTAACCACTCTGTATACCTTCCAAAGTGATTGTGACAGTAAATTGTTCACTTTCCTCAGAGAAGATCATGTGAAGTACTGCAACTAAATCAGAATATAGATTCAGAAATGACAAGTTGACAATACCTCATGTGACCTTTTCCTCCATTTGCCTTGTGAATAAATAACCATCAGTTTAATAATAAAGCAGAGGATCACGGGCTGTTATCTGTTTCCAATTCCCCTTAAGCTTACTGGAAAAAAAATGTTCCGAACATTTTAATATAAGAGATATGAAAAAAAAAATCATTATTAGTCTAGGGATAATCTAAGTCCCATGCTTGAAATATTTTGCATTTTGCAAAAGAAAGAATTCTTGACTCAGTTTCAACA
Source organism: Burhinus oedicnemus (assembly GCA_008921705.1). Lineage (NCBI taxonomy): Eukaryota > Metazoa > Chordata > Aves > Charadriiformes > Burhinidae > Burhinus > Burhinus oedicnemus. The sequence goes on from VFFE01007024.1 coordinate 210,825, forward strand.
AAGGGTGAGTGAGTGACCTTATACTTGATTTCAAATGGATAAGGTCTGTCAGGATTAGAATAAGATTATTGAATGCCTCCTTTGTTTTTCCTTGAATTGATATAGTACATCCTGCGACACAAAATCAATGATGTCCAAAAAATGCCAAATGAAGAGTCCAAGAAAAGAAGAGTGGGAGGAATTATGAATGTGTCACACAAAACTCCCAGTATATGCAACTGAGTCGTAAAAGACGACATGCTTTGGTGCAGACGTCATCACCAGGTAGAACCGGTGGATTACACTCCTCCTAGATTGGGAAAGCTGCCAAATATTGGACTGTGACAACCTAATTGGTAGCCTGGGAAGGAGAAGCACCATGACCTCTCCTCCCACTGATACTGTTGTGACTATCATGTATAGTGCCTACCACCTCGAGTCTCATATGCAGCAATCCCAAAGGATAACATAGTCTACCTCCCAACTATCCACCTACTGGAAGGTTTTTACAAATTAAAATTAATAAGAAATGGGAGGCAATGACCAGTCTTATCATTCAGAGGTAAAGAACACCTTGCCCTATCTGCTCGAGCCTACACAGATAATTATTAATGACTATTTATAATATATACATAATTATATAAATTATAACCATCTCCAGATAATCTCCTCTGTAGCAAGTGGAATGGAAGGATATGCAGCTTTGAACATGACTTGCTAAAATCTTATGTTCTGCACCTATTTTTGTTACTACCAAGTTAAAGGTCACCCCACCCCTTTGTTCAGCCCACGTGCATGGTTCTTTCTCATGGATGCAGATAATTGCCATTGCTGTTTGGGAACTACAAATTGAAACTGCTCCTCTGTTACTTTCTTCTTTCTTTTCTTCTTTGTACACCTGTGTATTCTATTTACTTTGTTCACCAAATGATTTTAGAAAAAATGTTATGCAGTCAGATGAAGGGTGGTTTTAAATTGGGTTTTTTGGAAAAAAAGATGGCCTCGAAAAAATTCAGTCTGATTACTCCTCAGTAGGTGTGCCATAACAAAAAATCTACCCTCATAAAGAAATTCTGTATCTCCAGCTGGGCCTTGGGACCTTCTGGGTTTCTGATGATGCTAGAACATGATTAAATCTTGTTAGTATTTATTTTTCACTTGTTTTTACTTTCTCCTATTCCCTTTGGCTTACTTCATCTTCGCAGCAAACCGTGAACCATCAAAGACATTTACTTGCCTCATGTTAACTAGGGTGGTCTCATTATTCAGCTTTAAGCTTTTCCAGGATCAGGGCTTTTGACTGCGCTTTTGAATCAGAAGTCCTTTTGTAGGTAAGGTAGTCAGCACAACAGGGCTATGGTCCTAGCCTACTGCTCCTTGGTAATACTATAAGGTAAATAAATAACAGTGGTGTGAGTCACAGCAGAAGAGATAGCTTCTAATTGAAAAAAACAAAACTAAACACAAAAAAAATGCACAGAGGACTGCATTCATTGCTGATGATTCAAATGAATTAGCAGCTTGCTTCCCCTTACAGCAAGAAATGGCATATAACAGATAAGCAGCTGTACAAAAATAACAAACTTCACTTACTATATGCACCACTGGAGCTTGTTGCAGATGTGCATTTTTAGAAAATTATGTCCTAAGCACTCCTATTTTTGCCCATGTTTGTATAATGAGTATTGTGTTCTAATTTATTTTTAATGTGCAACTTACCCCTTACTGCTAGCCATTCTGTCAATGACATGTTGCTTCTCTGTGAGTATTTCTGCATAAATATTTTATACCTGAACTAAATAAAAAATCACCTTATAACTACTTGAGGTTAAACTGCTGAAAAAGTGCAAACAATTCCATTTTGCTTTCACATTTATTCCTGGTATTTTGTAAGGAAATCTCATTGAGGCAAACTCTCAGTTTTACTCCAGTTTGCACTAAATGACGAGACGATAAGTTCATTTTCAACATGAACAGGAACGAAACACAAATGTGTTGCTGATACAGGACACCTTTGTTACAATTGAAATTGTAGAGTAATGTCTGCAGACCTATTTAAACCTGGTATAAAAAACTACAGCTTTCTACACCATGCAGGCTCTGTAGATCCTGAGTCCCTTTGAAATCAGGATGTACTATGACAACAAACAAATATAGAATGTTTTTATTTACAATGCAAGAGAAATTAATAGCATAGAAAAATTAAAAAGAATCCATGTTAGCTAGTTATCTTCTTCTGAGCAGTGTTAGAAATGACCTAAGCGAAATTAACTCACCTTTTGTGATCAAACTGAATGCTGCATCAACACACCGTGAAAAAGAGTCAGCCTTGTGCCAATAGTGTTTGTCTATAAGACAGATTTTTGACATGTGGGTTGCTTACCATCTGCAATCTTGTTATACCAACATAGAGGAAGAAAAAGAGAAAGTGATGAAGTGCAATGAAGATGCACAGGTGTTTAGGGGATACACTTATGAGGATTATATTCCTCATTTATTTATCTTTGTGACTGAGAAAGTCCAAATAAAATGATTTCCAGAAAATTAATAAGAGAATAGGGACTCATAAAAAAGTTTCCTTACAAGATGTATACAAACCCTGGAAGCACAAGCACGCAAAGCATAATCAGTATAAAAGCACAAAAGAAAAAAGACAATTGCTTCAAATCACAATTAACCCCAATTGGGACAGTTTGTTGCCACTGTTGCATGTGATCCTTTTTCTTCGTTTATCATCAGAATCAAAATCCCATGACTAATATATTTAATCAGTTTTGCCACGATGAGTAAATGCCTCAAGGGTCTATGTAGCAATCCTTCGCGTAGGAAAAATTTACCAGAAGTTTGATTAAATGGAACTGAAATATATTTGTTTTGCTGTAAACCGTGTAGGATGAGAGTACTGTCCTCTTCAGAAGCTGGGAGAGGAATCAGGCTGGGCCTCAGCCACCACTGGCAAGGCCAACTGCATTTCGTGATAAAGAACTGTAACAAACTCAGGGTACTTTGGCAAACTTGCAAAAACAAAGATCTGTTTAACGTAGGAAATCCACTTATGAAGAAAAGTCAGTAAAGATCATCATGAGTTCACTGTCTTGAACAATACAAATATCTCTAATCAGAGTAGAAAGCCTAACTGGCACGATGAAGGCTTAAGGTATAGTTTGGAGTGCTACTTAAGATCATACGGACACACAAACACTGAAATGAAACAGCTTTGCTTTGCTGCCTGCCTCATTAATGAGCATGTTGCTCCATCTTAAATAATACATGCAGCCTCTGCCAGGTCTTGGCTGAATTGAGTCCGGCTTCAGTGTGTCTTCCCTGAAATGCTAACGCATCTGTCCAGGAAAATGGAAAAAAGTGTCCTGTCTTTAGAAAGTGCCTGACTGTGTAGGTGGGCAACGAGTTATACTACATCCCTTCCGGCTAAGGAGTAACATAGGCTTAACTAGGCAGAAGAGGAGGTTTGCTCCTTAAAGAGAGAAAAATCCCCAACAGGAAAACTAGTGTCCTCCCCCAAACTGAACAGATAAGAATTAATCTCCTTCTTGTTACAGGGAAGCATATTTGCTGTGCATCAGTCCTGAAGCTGTACTGCCTATCTGCTAATACCAGCTTGGGCTTCTGGGCAGGGAGGCCTCACTGGACTTAAACTGGACTGGACTGCACTTAAGCTGAAACTATCTTCTCTACTTACTCTTTCTGACAGCTCCCTTCCTTGCTAGCTGTCCTCATCCCAACTGTCGCCGCTAGTCCTTCTTGCTAGGCCCTTTCCTCTCGTTATTACAGCTGACTGCTTCTTTCCTCTATCTATTTCTGTTACCCACTTGCTGCTTATGCCACTGGGTGATGATACCGGCTTTTCAAGGCAAGTACAGCAATCCACAGATGCCTTTGCCCTGTAAACTTTCCTTCTTTGTCATCTCCATGAGAAGTCAGCAAGCATTAGATTAAGTAACCGCACAAATCACACCCTCCAGATATAGTTGGGTTTATCCAGCGTTTTGCCACAGCAAGAGTAGTTCATCCAAATTTGTAACTTCTTTTTAAAGCACAATAGTCCCACATGAAACGCAAATGAAACCTCTTTAGGTTAGCCCCTGCATTAATTTTCTTCAGATCCCTTTACTCCCAACCACATATCCCTATCATCTGGAGTGCCTCTTTGTGGCACTTTTCTAGGGCTCTTTTTAATCCTGGCTTAAAACCAAATATGTACGATTTCAACAATTCATTTTAAAACGCGGCCTTATACATAGCAGTATTGGCACAGCAAAACAGAGGGTAACCTGGGGCGCAGGAGTTGCAATGTGTGGCCAGCGGTGAAAACAATGGGACCCTCATAGAACAGTTTTCCTAGAGAAAAAATTGCTTGAAACTACACTCTTACTCCATGTTCTGTACCTGTGTGTTTCAGGAATAGCCCTGGACTGGTGGCACAACACTGCTCTAGAAAACAGCTCCCTGGTGTCAGTTTCAGGCTAGGTATTTTCTGGCACCACATAGCAATTACAGCCATAAAAGTAGTTTCCAAACAACTTTCCAGGTGCGTATCAGAGCTGAACATGGTTTGAATCTGTCTCCAGATCTTCACACATACTTTGGAAACATTTTGGAGAAGGGATGTGGAGACGGGTAATCTCCTGGACTTTGTGGATATCCAGAACCTCAGCACTCACTAGGTTACTTCCATGTGCAGCTGCAAAGAGTTAGGGACAGACACTAAGAGAAGTACCACTGCCACAGGTGAAGTTATCTAGGCTGCAGAGTAGCTGGAAACCCCAGAACCCACTGAGCAGGGTTTGCACAGACCTAGACGTCAACAGACTTGAAAGATAAGGCTCATTTGCTGCCCCTGCAGGCTCCCAGAGTTTCTCCTTGGTGAGGAGGAGATTGTGAAATGAGGCTTGCACTTCCAAGGCAAAGCTATCCATAGGCTTCTGCACTGAGGAAAGCAGAAATTAACTCAACACCTGTTATGCTGTTTAAAACTGGAGGTGCTGGAACAGCATATGATGCTACTGGCACTTAAAATAAATGGAGGTGTTCACACTGTGTAGTTTCGAAGCACCTGCCCTGTTCTGTGCGTATGAGTTTCCGCTCTGAGTTGCTCAGAGATGCCGGTGTCCCTGCAGCCACTGCAGAGACTTCTCTGGGTACTAGTCTAGCTGCACTGTTAGAGTGGGGAACTCTCAGCTTCAGGTCTAGGTCTTCGTTCCTGATCAGCCACACCACTGTGTGCTCTGGCTCCATTCTGGCATGTCAGTTGACCCTCTGAGTGGCACAACCTGAACGCAGAGGAAGAGGACATGGGTATTTGAGTCCAATTCCAGTTGCAAAATGGATGCAGCTACACTGTGCCAGTGTCCAGCTGTCTGGCTGCCCCAAGGTACCTGAGCAGGTTGCTAAGCTATCCACAACCTTCATACCTAGCCTCAGAACCAAGATGTTCAGCTCTGTGCCACCCTTGCCATCCTATAACAAGTCATACCTGACAGGCTGCAAAGTAACCCTTTCATTTCATAAATTACTCACTATATCATATGTCTAGAGAAGAGTTAATGGAATATATATATATATATATGAGACGAACACTCTGCTGTGTACTGCACACATCTGAAATACTCTGCTCTTTTGTATGACCAGATCCCTTCCCAGCCTCACCAGTAACATGTTGCCTCTCACATAGCAGAAAAGACCAGCTTCTCCTCACTTTATTGAACTGACAAAAAGTTTCTTCTCCTCTCCATTAGTCTAATCTGTGAGCTGGGTACATTTCAGAGCAATGCCATTTCTCTCGGACTCCTGAACAACCACAAATAGCTGATGTGCCATCTGTTTCCAAACAATGCTTCTGAAACTCATTTTGCAAAATATGGTTTCCATTCATTTTTTATTTTAGCCTAGTTAAGCCATATTTTGAAACAAATCTAATAAAGGTAATAAGTTTGATTAACATTTTTGGGCCACTGATTTTTTTTCTTCTTTCTTTTTTCCCCTTATTTTTCAGAGGTCCTTAATCCTTAAGTTGCTCCCGGTTAATTGCTGTGCCCAACTGTATTTCTAGAGAGAAATTTCTAGACTCTTTCATTCAGGTTTTGCAATAGAAAGGAGGGGTAGACATTACAAGGAAAATCACTAAATGGCATAAGGAAAGCTTTGGAGCATATTTTGTCAAAGAGATATCTAACCCAGAGGACCAGTAGAAGCCTTTTAGTAAGTGTTTCTGTTCCCAAGATTTGAGACATCAGTTCTCTGGCTTGTAATTAACTCACATCTTGTGGAAAAAGTTGTAAGAAGGAAGAGTAAGGGAGTTAATTGGGGCACTGTGGGTAATCTCCTTCATCCTGGTGTTTTACAAGTGGTGTTGGTCATCTCAAACATGATCTCTTAGCTGCCTGTACCCCTCGTCAAAAATCTCCACTCACCTGATGGCGAGCCATGGTCATGAGCTCACTACCCTGAAACTACTGCCCAAATGAAGGTAGCATTGCCTTCAAGAGAGGAGAATTCAGCCTCAGGCAGAGTAACCACGTTTGCCAAAGGGTCAAGGGTGGAGTAAGGGGTGAGAAATCGTTTGTCTTATGAGCTCCAAGTCTCTCTCTCCCCTTTCATTTTCCAAGCCTGATTGTGGACTTGCTTGAACTTACTCACTGCAGCTGTCTGGCTGTCCTGGGTGCAACAAGGTGCTTGTGGAGGCTGCAGATGTGACTGGCAATGCCCCATACATGAAGGCCCTGAGCAGAGAGGCACACAGGATGCACCTAAGCAGGTGACTCTGCAGAGTGATGCAGGTGATGGATGGGGTGGCAGGTGGCAGAGCGAAGTGAAGGCCACCAGAGTAGCTACTGTACCTAGGTCTGTCCCTCCTGAAGCTTGTGTTCCCTGACTGACAAACTTCACTTCTCAGTCAGGTTGGTGCCAAGAATGGTAGTGACTTGCCTTAAGCTCAAACACATTACCAATGCTAAAGGGAATTTTAAAGGCTTTTTAAATACAGAATATTTGATCACAGAGTAAGTGAAAGTTATTTGGATAATGCAGTTCTGAAGTTTAATGTGAATCTCAAAATCTTTTTTCTACTTATTTTGTACTTTCTTAATCTTCAAAATTTCATCAAAACGGAAAGTATACTTAAGAGTGCTAGAAATTGCCACAAAAAAGTGGTATAGGTAGTTCTGCTGCTAAGGCAGGTCTCAATGAAGTAAAGTGCAATTTATTTCAAGGCAAGAAAGATTAAATCCTCAAGGAGCTCCAATGCACAAGGCGCAAAAAAAAAAAAAAATCTGTTCCTTGGCCTTGTCTCACTTTCTTATCTCCAGCTAACTGGTGCTTTTCACTCCATGTACATTATCAAATATTTGTCCATCAGGCAACATTCTTTAAACCAGAGTTTTCTCCCAGACTTTGAAGCAGTGAAAAGTGAGGGTCACCTATCATCCAGAAGAACCCTTCAATCCTCTCTCAGTACTGCTAGCACTGCAGATTGCTCTACTGCACAGAGAAGATTTGCTTGGTCACAGGCTTGCCAGAGTGGTCCAAATTGTTGTCGAAGTTTTCCCTCTTAAGGTAAGCAACTGCTTTAGTGCCTGGATTGACACTGCATTTAGTTAAGGATGAAAGAACAAACCACATCCCATCCTTTTACTCCCTCTCAGGAGCATTCCCTACTTCATTACCAGCCACTTTGCAGGGCTCCTTCAGGCAGCAGGAGCCCAGCACTCACTGCCTCATCCCACAGGCACAATTTTCCTGGCATTGCTTCTTCATAAATTCCCCAGCTAGGGATGCATTTTCACTGGAGCAAGCAGCGCGTTCAAAAGAAGTTAGTTAGTTTTCTTTTGCTCATTAAATATCTCCAACTGGAATGATTTCTTAACCTTGGAATAGTGTGATTTATGTGGCAGTGCAGTTTTAGCAGTTTAGCTTCAAATTAACTCAGGAAATCTATATATACCACCGATAACCATGTATATTAGCTGCTGTTTACATTGGTACAAACTAAACCCAAATAAATCCTATTAAGGCTACTGCAAGAGTTTCCAAATGAATGTTTTCATCAGTTTAGTTTTTTAAACACGTGTAAAAATATAACCCATTTGAACTGGTAGCATTCCTGTTTACTCAAAGCACTTAAACATGTAAAGCAGACATCTGTAGTCTATTGTCAACCAAACCAATTAAAATATTAAAAACATTGCTCAGTGTTTTACACAGATTCACTTTTACTCAGGTTTTACCATGCCACCAGAACATTGCCTACTAAGCAATGAGGAAAACGACAGTTGGGGAAAAAAAAAAAATTACAAAACAAGCAGCGTGATTCCAGCTTTCCTGGAATATGCTAGCAGCCATCTTTTCTCTTGTACTGGACTAAAAATTATTGTCAATACATATTTCAAGGAACATTTCACAAAATACTGTAGAGCCTGGAAGAAACTTCAGAAAGCCAATCTTGATTCCCTTAAGCAGTTCAAAAAGCAGATGGCATGTTTTATAGTGTACAATATATAATGATCACATTCATAATAAATTAGCTATTGAACTTTCCTTACAGAACAATGAGAAACTACTTACTGTGGCCTGAGGTTTTAAATTTTACCGTGCATGCTGTCAAGCTTTCAAATCAGCATTTTTTCCAAAACCAGCGAAACCAAATTGGCCCAGTTCTAATGAGGATTATCTGTGGCATGAGTCCGGTACTAATAATAAACAACCACAACTGCAGTGCTGTTACAGGACCAGTTCTGGACTTTTGCTGGCCCGTAACTCAGCACTGTGGAGTAGAGAGCCAGCTGCACACGGGACCACAGTCTGACACTACAACCAGATAAAAGCCAGTGTCTGGATGCTGACACATCATTCAAAAGATTAATTCACAGGATAGTTTACCGTCAGAGGAATAGGTGCGTGTGCCAGCACTGTTATCAGGAAATCAAATTTCACACTGAAGTTATTTTCTTTCCAACCTCAAATAAAAAACTAAGAATTTGAGGTACAAATCTTATTTGCTGTAAAGCTGCTTTTCAATGAAATGTCAGTACAAAAGAGTATGAATTAGACTTCCCACACTTTAAAAGCTTTTTATCTTGTCAAAATGGTTTTAAGAAACTTCTGTATAAATATGGCTCTAATAAGGTAACCAACCGCCCTGCCTAACCAGGTGACCTGATTTTTTTCCTAATCAAGTGATAAATGAAATAGGAGGCCCTAATGGCAGCTATTTTGCCTCTAAAATTAATACTGTGAAATGTTTTCCTTTTTTTTTTTTTGGCCATCCCTCTATCTCCTATGAGAGGGAGGAGAGGGAAGGGAAGGGCCTTGTGCTAGCACGTTAAATAGAGTAATAACCCTCTGCATATAAGGCTTGTTGCTGGAGCCACAGTGGCTATCCTCCTTTCTCTCTTAACAAAGAGTCAATCTGCAGTTTTGATTCTTCTGTAATCAACCAAATGAAACTGCTTCTGCACACATTTAGGAAGAAAATGGTTTCAATGAAATCTTCGAGTTGTGGGGACTGTCTCGCCTGAGACTGTCTGGCACAGTAAGACAGAAAGAAGAGAGGTTCTTTTAAGATCATGTTTGTGGGTTTTCTCAGGCAAGAAGCAGGACTGGCTTTCAGGAAAGCCCTGATTTCTAAGTACTGCTTAAGTGAAACTGTCAAGCTGAGTCTCCAGCTTGGCACTGCCATTTTTAAAAGGTAGAAAATTGACATGAACATTTTGCTGGCTGAACTTTATAAAAAGGGTTATTTACCTTAAAAACAAGTAAAGCTTATCTCTACAAAGATCCAGTCTCTGCAAATGCTTACATACGTACTTAAAATTGTGTTCTGAAATCAATTGGGCTGCTTTTACACATACTGCTGAGTGTATATCTAAGTGTTTGCAGCATACAAGAATTTATCAGTAGATGAAGACATACATTTGAGAATACTTCCCAATAATCATGTACATCTGCTTAAGTTATTGTTTGGAAAAGGCATTATACTGCTCTTTTCAATATACTCTTTCTTCTAATTGCAGTTCCAGGCATACTATCTTTATTAGAATAGCAGCAAGTGGAAGCACTACCAAGACATGTAATTTTTTGAAGGTCACTTAAGAAACAAGAAGGCTAAACAATCCTTTACAGTTTCAGTAACTTACTTTTCAGTTTTCTCTTAAGGGGAAAAACTCTGCAGTTTATCCTTTCACATCCCCAAATATGCAAGCTTCATAATTCTCATAAGATTCAAAGACTTTCTCATCATTTGGATTTCTAGTTCCTAAAGTTTAATGGTACCAAACATGACAGTGTAGTACCTTTTCTTTTGCACTGCCTCCAGTATTTCGGAGATGAGACAGCAACGGGGAGAGCAATGTTTTCATTCAGTTTAGTCATGTGAGCGGTGTGCTACAAACTGTGAAGGTTACTTCAGGCCCATTGCCTCATTACACCTGAATCCCACCTTGTGGGACAGGTATCTCCATGGAGGAAGGGAAAGTGTGTGTTTCCTTCCTCTCCGTGTTGCCCTGAGACACCTCATCACCAGACATAGTCAGTCCCAAGAGGGCTGCAGAGCGGTGGGTCTCTCTTGTGTGTGCTAACCGGACTGACTGGAACTAAAGCAATGACCCCGCACCAGCGTACGAGGATGTGCGAGATCACAAGTGCAAAAAGTATAGAGGGATAAAATACCCCGCCAGAGGTACTCAGCGTTAAGGAAGAGCTAATTGATTTAGCCATGGCCCCTCTGCAGCATCGCGCTCACTCTACACCCTTCCAGGCTGAGCTCAGCATCTGCAGATGTGGAGGGAGAGAGGAGGAAAAGTTGTGCATTGATTCCGCATACCTCCTCCTATAGGAGTGGAAGCTATTCCTTTTTTTCTGTTCCTTTTGCAGGGTTAGCCAGCTGTCTTAGCAGGCCATAAGCAAAACAACATTTCAGAAAATGTTCTAATACACTATACTTCTATGGCCACAAACACCAGAATGTATTGTTTCACCACACCTGGAAGTTGCGAACTACGTATGAAATGATGGTACAGCTTAATATTTCTTGGAAGAGGTTTGGGCAATTTGAAGTTTAGGTTTCCCCATGCTTGCAGAAACTAAAGACCATACGTATCCTTTCTGCTTTTCAATAGCATTTTGCTCTTTCAGAAAACTCACATTTTCAATGAATGACTAGTAGCTATACAAATGAAACAGAATTTGGACCTAAAATACTTGCAAGTTTTGCAAAATGATTTTATGAGTTTCAAAGTTTAACATTGTTTAGCATTAAAATTTAGCATTAGCTGAAGTTTAGCATTTTTGCCTACTTTTTTCCTGCAGTTGCAATTGTCATAGACTCTCATCACCATTTTGGATTAAGTTAAAATGCTGACTGCAGGACATTATTTGTTCTTTTCTGGAAGAAAATGAAGGAGTTTGCAATATTCTGAGCAGCTCTTCACTGCTGATGATACGCTACATAAGCTTACATAAAACAAAACCAGGACTGGAGATAACAAGGCACCTTCCAAACACAGGCCATTACTGTCCTGTGAGTGTGATGCATTGCTTCACTAGGAAAGAAACAGAAGTTAACTTTATCCGTTGTACAGTATGTATTTTCTGAGATAATGTAACTTGAGTGTCTGAAATGAAATATCCCACATAATTTCCCACATATCCCACATTCTTTAACACATGGCTACTCTTGAAATGTTAATTTTCATTTAACCACTTGTTTTTACCTCAGAGTAGCATGTAGCAGGTAAATTTTTAGCATGCTGAGTGATCCAGATTCCCTTCAGTAAGTGTAGCAAATTTTGTCTTACTGCTTGCATAAAGTGTTTACTAATTCAAAATACTAATACTAATTTATATAACCTGGAAAGTATAGTTTGCCTATACTTATTCTGGTTATATTTGGAAGCAATTTTGCAGGAAATCCAAGTGCTGCAATTGCAAGATGGAAAATTGCACCATTAGCTTACATTATTAGGAAATGCTATTATAAAGCACAGAAAAATGACCAAAAAAAATGTTAATAGATGCTAATAAGTTTTAAGAAATCAGCAGAAGCACAATATAAGTATTAGACCTGAGGGGGTAGGTTGCAGAAGCATCACCAAAAGATTTTAATTTTCTAGGAATTTGTTTATTATTTGAAATTACTCAGCAATTTAGAAACTACTTCTGTGAATTGGTCAAATGAATCATGCTGAAGTTTTTGATACTCTGAGGAGAAAATAAGGATCTAGGAAGACTGAAAAAAACTTTTGATTCATCCAAGAAGGAAAGATTGTAAGTTATGGGACAGAAATCTTCTTTTAAACAATTGAAAAAAGCAATTATTTTTTTTTACAAAAATGATCAGCTTTCATTCATGGGTTTTGAAAGAAAATTTTGAACTTGTACCTTTTAGAAACCTGATATGCCATGTTGTTCCTAAAAAAAGTGGAAGCAAAATGTGTTTAAGACCCACTAGTATCTGGAAGACTTGTAAAGAAATGACATGTAGACCGAAGTGCTCCCGCACTTAGGCTATTCACAGTTTCCAAACAATTCAAGGAAATGTTACCATGTGAAATCAGCACAATAATCCAGAAGTTTTTATCCCGTAATTTTCAAAGCTTGAACAAACTGAGATGAAGGAGTGATGCAGATATTTTTTTTCCAGTTTGACTATTGCAAGCCAAGAATTTAAGTAACACTGACTTTTCAGATGCTACAAAACCCAGACTTTTTACTGATGTCTCTAAGAAGATCAGTTTTCTGCTGAGATTCCCCCTTTAAGGAAATTTCATTGGTGGTCCTGTGGTTACACTAAGTAGATAGCTCTGCAGTTGGAATTCATGTTGAATACCTCTTTCTCAGGTCTCTATGAAAAATGATTATGTTCACTGTAAAAGATAGTTTACTTAGTTGCACTCCAACATTTAAAACAAAATACGAAGTTTTGGCGCTAATGAAGTCAGTGCAAAAGTTCTATTGATTTTAGATTGGAGCAAAATTTTTAAGGAATAAGGAAATACAAAGGGGTTTTGTTGTTGTTGTTGTTTTTAATCTATTCACCTGTCATCTTAACTCTTAAAATTTGCATTCATTTGATCTCGTACACAGTATTTCAGAAGAAGTTAACATACTACTATTACTGTCACAATTTTTATTGCCTCATGAGTTTTGTTCCTTCCATTTACTTTTGAACCACTGAGCATAAAATAATAACTTTCATCTTTTCTGTATACACAGAGAAAGTGGAATAGGGGAATGATTAAGGCTATTTTTGTAAAGCTTAGCTTCTTTTCTACGAACACAGTACATAATGTAGACAATCTTGCATGAACACTGTATTCTCAACGTATGCAAAACAGTTCGGGTTTTATTGCTTTCTGCAATCAGGGTTAGACTTTTTTTTTATTATTTATATTATTTTAATGCATGGTGTGAAAGTGACAAAAAACCTCATAATCTACCCTTGAGTTATTTAGCTTTAAACAATGGTAAGAGAGTGAAGAGGTGTGTAACTATGACATACTGTTTTCCACTTGAACAGTGTCTTTCTGTATTCACCTTTGTCTTGTGGTTTGCCTGTGCTAAAAAAAAATCCTGTTTTAGTTCTGTTAGTTTTATGTGAAAAGCCCTTTCTGGTAAAAATTGTGCAATTTTCCTGATTAAATGTGCAAGTTTAGCTTTTTTATTTCTTTCTTTATTTTTTTTTTAGCAAATGTCAGGATCTTCTATTGAGCTTTCTTAAGGTTCTTCAAGGGAAATCTGTGTGCATGACATGAAATATAACATTATATTTCTACACATTCATTCTTGAAAGGACTATTACAAAAATTTTAATCATTCTTAAAAGTCTGCGTATAAAACAATAAATGGTGAGCATGACCAGGAAGGGAAGGTACTGTGAAACTCATCCATGTAAATATTTATATGTATTCATTTACTTCTTACTCTTACTAGGAAAGTGGAGGAAGTCTTACAGAGTGGGTGGTACGTGAAAGCTGATTGATATTTTCCAATCATTGCTGAGTATCTGTCAGAAGACAGAAAAAGGAGAGAGAGGAAAGTGCTAGTGGAAAGAAGAATAAGGTTCAGTCAAAGTAAATATGGCTTTTTTTCTGGGAAGTAATTGGTATTAGTAACAATGATAGTATGGTAAGAAAAAGCACAGGGCACATAATTTCAATGCCGTAGCTTTTGCTGTGAAAGCATTTGATGTTGCTTTATCAACATATTTAAATTTGAGGACTGCTCAACTGTCTTATGCCACTTTTGTTGTCAAGGTTAGAATTGGCTGTTTTTTCTTTTACCATATTAGCTATTTCTACATTAGTATAGTATAACAAAAAAGCAGACGTCCATGGCCAGTTCTATTTTTTTCTGTGCAAAACAGTACCTTGAGGATTGAAACGGTAGAAGTCGCTTCAGCAGAGGTTGTGGAGTACCCGTGGCTGACGGGGCAGGCAGGGCTACACTACACTGGTGGGATCCCCACAGTGGTGCCAAAAAAACATGGAATTGACATGTAGGGGAGGAGACCAACCGGAGGAATCACTGCTACCCGACTCAGCCTGCAGTTAGACTGGTTTGAGCACAAAGTGAAACTGCAATGTTATATCGCTGTCATTACTGCAGTATCTCAAACCTTCAACTGCATGAAGTGTTAATTTTCCCCCTGAGATGGGGAGGGCTTATTTCTGTTTCATCACAGGAGAACTGGGGCACAGAGCACTATGTTTTCGTAACTGTCAGCACAGCTCGTAAGAGCCCAATAAAGTACACTGCAGCCAAGAAGGAGGTTGCTGGTAAAGCGATGTCTGCAAGCACTCCTATTGCAAATGCAGCTTTTACCGACGTAGGACATAACAGCTCCTCAAACTAAATAATACATAGCAGCTGCATTTACCTTTTTTTGGCATCACTGTCCTTAGATTAGGGTTTCTGCTGATAAAAAAACAGTAGTTGAAAAAATACACAAATCCTAACCAATGTGAACATGTGGTTTCAGTCACCTGGTGCCGACTGAGGCTCTGCCTGTCTTATGAATCACAATCCCACTCTTCCCTGTATATTTTGTGTACGTATTCCCATCACCTCCTTTGTGTCACTCTGAGTCATCCCACACCTTGCGTGAACTAGCTCATTTCATAGGTCTGGCTTAGAAGTACTCATTTTGCTTGTGCTCAGGGTTAGCTTCCACCTAGACCACGTCGTGGCAGTAGGTCGGCAGCAATGGGGGTGAATAGGTAGGGATGGTGGGAAGGTAGATTGCCTTTTTCAGAAGCAGCACAATTTTAGGTAATCTTAAACTATCATATAACAGCACTGTTATTTTACCGGCATAAAATGTTTGGATTAGCCAATCCTCATCGTTCTGAATATAGCTACTGACAAGTCTAATGGATACACTTTGACTTTTCCTCCAGAGAAATAAAATACCTTCTCCAAGGTCCCACAGGATGCCTGTGGAAAAGCTACAAACAGAACAGAAATCTTTTGCACTTTAATGCTTGAGACATACTCTGCAGAAGGCTTAAACTTCTTGTGCCATATGTAAAACATTTATCACTCCCTATTTCAGTGTCTGAGGACATTTTGGTAATTGTTCTTAGAATGTTCACCTATGAACAAAGATATTTGTAATAAATAATACAGCTGGGGAACCCCAATGGCACATCTCCAACAGGCTGCTTCCTGAAAGCGCTCTGGTGATAACTTTTGGGTTTATTGGCACTCTGGCCTAATTTTGATGCAGAACTTTTATTTATTTATTTATTTATTTAATTGTTAGAAAGTTGAATGGCAGACAGGAAACTCATTCAGCCACTGTGTAATGTAGGATGCGTTCCTCACATGAGGTAATGAATCACTTGGGGGAAGAACAGCTGCATGACTCCTCTAGCATAATAAACCAAGAGTTCATCAATTCCAGGTGCAACAATTTACAGTGTTAATATGCAATAGAACAGAGAGTTGATTTTGATTACCAAGGACTCTCTGAATTGCCTAGAAGAAGAGTAAGTGGCAACAGAATTGAAAATTTATTTTTGAAACCAGCTGACCAAGGAAGTCCAGATTGCTCTGTAAATTACATGGCTTCCCAGACAGAAAAGGAACGCACTATGTGTAATCACCTACTTTACTAAAAATGCACCATGGCCTTTCTTTTAATCTTGTGCTCAGTGAGTATGGAGCTAAAATGTTTTCCATCTGCTCCTATTTTCCTCAGATAACATCACTGAAGTTTCACAGATGGAGGTGCAGACATCAGGCAAAAGTTACTTGAGCAAAATGATAAAATCAACTCTTTACCAACAAGTTTTAGGAGAAAACAATGGTAGAACAACCACAAATATTATTTTATAGCTTCTTAGTTGAGATGCTGGCAGTCACTGTAAGATATCATTGTGTTTGTTTTCCACCAATACATTTTATAATTGGTTTTTTCTCCCTAGATTTTGGTTGACTTGAAAGTAATTTCTAATACTTATGATATATAGTAAACACACTGGGGTAGAAGGCAGTGAAATTGCTGTGAGGTGACATACAGCATCCATGTGATCGCATGAACAATTTACCTTCATTGTTCTTAGAATGTGAAATATCAAAGGAAGTAAACAATGAATCACTGCTTAAGAACAAATACTGCCAGCAGTATTGCTGAAAGAACTGTAGGTCAGGCAACCGGTGTGCAAGTCTCTTGGGAGCAACCAAAGCTGGATTTTAAAACAGCATTCAAATGATGCTGAGTCATTCTTAATTGGATCTTCAGCTGTTCACCTCCAGGGATGCTAGAAGGATGGTAATGGCTTTTGGATTCTCACATAATTCCACTAACCACACATAGACTTTCTCTCCTACTATGGCTTGACATCTGGAAGAAGACATGGCTGTGCAGGCAGAAGCCAGCGTGTTTGGCTGATATGAGGGAAGTGTGGATTCGGATATCCTCAGAAGCAGCTCCTGCCAAGTGCAGACCTCAGTGTTAAGGTTTGGGGCAAGAAAAGGACAATGGCACCACTTCCTTTTCTGGTGTGTGCTGTAAAAGGAGAAACATTTTAAAAACTTTAAGAGTTCAACAAAACAGAAGGCTTTTTTTCTTATTGCTCCTGCTATTCTTGGCTCCCATGGATGCAGAAAAGGGCTTTGGATATCTTTCAGATTAAGACTTAAGACTTTAGTTTCTGGGACAAATATAGATAAAGAATTTTAATACTCCACAGTTTAATTCCGTGTCACAAATGCTCCTGCTGGAACCTTATGGCACTGGAAAAAGTGAGAAGAGATGTACTGCGTACGAGGTGGTCACAACTTCATGACTTCCAAATGATAACACCACCTGCTAATTTGAATAGATGGCTGTGAATCTGATGGATCATGTGCAGTACCAGATGGTGCCTCATGCTAGACGGCACCTAGATCATACAGAAGGTAGGGGTAACAGCTTGATAGGCTGGCAACCGTGGATGAGAGGGACCAGCACCAGCAGTGAAGCTGCAGGTTGCTGTCCTTACCAGAGCACCCCGCGAAGGTGCAGAAGGCTGGCTGCTCCTCTGGAGTAGCTGGCACTGTTTGTCCACAAGGAGCTTCTCCCTGAAAAAGCTTCTTTTTTCTTTTTTTCCTTTTTTCTTCCCTGGCAAACAGTAGGAAGACACTGACCAGTCCTGCCTCTGACTCCCCAGGGAACCCCATAAAGCATGCCAGGAGTGTGGGCCACCAACCCCCCCAGTAACAGTCCAGGCTGGGCTATGATGGTCTGTGGGGGCTGTGGTGTGGGCTTATGCCTGGGGGAGCTTCCTTCTCTGCTCTCTCCCTGGGCAGGATCCCAGCCTCGAGTGCTCTCCTATCAGGAGCAAGGCTGGAGTCAGAAGGCTGCAGACCAGCCCAGGAAGGACTTGTAGTACCCTTGCAGGGTGCCCGTTCAAAAAAACTGAAACACTTTTGTGGCGATATTTTTAAGGCCTGATGATCACCACTTTTCCCTTCTTCTGTTGGTAAACCTTCCCCCATGGTACCCTACAGCAAATGTGAACGAGCACCGTGCAGCTGCACTCTTCCGTCCCTCCATGCTTTGTATGTCTGCTTTGGTGTGACCGATTGGTAAAGAAATGGGGTAAACAAGCTACATGCCAGCTGAAATTTCCCTTTCATGAAGGATATTCCCAGCTGGACAGATGCTGCCAGAGGCTAACTGTTTTATGCTGCCTAAGCAAAGTAATGGAACCAATTCAGTGGAAGGGATATTGCCCTACATATTTGCTATTTAAATAGCTTTCAAATTTAAAAGCAGTCTCTTGATTATTTTTAAAGTGTTCAATGAATACAAAGTAAGTAATGCAAAAATAATTTCATGTTATTAGGGGACTTCAGTGTGTGCCAGGGATAGTGGACATATAGTAAATTCACTTGACAAAGAATATTCAAAGACGACATAAATGATAAAATATGGTGCCTACAATTCTCTAACTTCACTCTAAGACATTGCTTTGAAAAACAATAGTACTACTTAAATAAAATATTGCCTGTTTTAAGTTCAATATATAGCCACAATAGAAGTTGTTACTGGTAGAAACTTAATTTTATAGTCTTCTTTTTTAAAAAAAGAAGACAAGACAAGCCTGTATATAATGCCATACTATTATGGGAACAGCTGATGTTCAGACTAAGAGTGAAGGCATTTTTATGGTTATCTTTTTACATATATTTTATGTCCCACTTTTATATCCATTTTAAAAAAAGTCATTGGATCAGCTATCCTGATTATAACTGGCAAATTCCACAACTGTTTCTTTCTTTTTATTATTTTATTACATATTCATACAACTAATTGTTCAGCAAGTTTACAACACCTGAGATGCACCTGAAAGACAACCTTCCAAAGACCATAATATCAAAATTCTCAGTACCTGGCAATCACTTTTTATTACTGCTTTTTCTCTCAAGGTGGTGGTAATTCAGCCTCACCCTCCATAACTTCTTTGCAAGCACACTGATGCAAAAACTTGAACTTGAATTTATCTAGTATGTCCTAAAATCAGTAAATAACTGTTTTGAAGCAGCCTAAGCAATGGCATCACTTTCAGCACATAGAAGATAAAATTCAACCCAAAGGAGACTATAAGAAATTTTACCAGAAAAACAAAAGGAAGTCATGCATGAGTTCAACAGCATTTAGAAAAAGAGTTGGAGAGGAAAATGTGGAACTATAACCAAACTGTTTAGATTAAAGGGAAAATATTGATTCTAACTTCTGACCTAAACTATTTCCCTCTGAAAGGCTATGGACAAGGGAAGGGACGCTACAAGGGAGAGATACAAAAGAATACCAAGAGGAAGCCACACATGGGAAAAGGAAGAAAAGGGTTCATACTGGGATATTGAATGTTGTGTAATCAAAAGCAAAACTCCAGTACATCTGTTTTTGGCAGGGATCACATCTTCCTTTGTTGCCCAGGGAGGACTTTCCTTGGTGCTTCTCCCTGCCCAGGCCTGATCTCTAGGAAAGTCTCTGGCCAGCACAGGTTCCGCTCCTGCCGGAGGAAGGAAAGGGGCATGAGGTGGCTCAGCAGGGATAAGCCCCGACCTGTGAAGGCAAAGGGGCAATAGGGCATGGAAGTAACATGCCACCACACCTTATGTCCCTGCTCTGTTTCCAGCCAAACAGCTCCGTTCAGCTGGAAGCTCTAGGGATGTGTGCAATGGCTGGTTTTGGCATGCCACACCACCTGCCCCCAGCACATGCCTACACTGGCCACCGCTGTGTCTCCTGGCCACTCCTGAGACCGTGGCTGCAGCCACATCCCATCAGTGCTGCCCTCCTTTCCACTGCCCGCCCATTGACAAGTGACATCAGCCTATTGCCGGCACCGTGACCTCCAGCAGCCCTGAGCCAGTCTGTGGCAGCATTACCAAACAGGCAACCACAGCCTAACACCATGGGTGCAGGCACACAGGCTCCTGAAAAAAGCTAAATACTGGGACTAATGTGAGTGCAAGACTTCCCGGTGTGACACAGGCACAGTTGCCCACAGCAGCTTTTTCTCTAACACTGACAGCAGACAGAAATGGTTTCCTACCAGAGCCATCTTGGGTGCCACCCAGAGCTCTCTCGTGCCTACCCAGCCCACTTTGAGTCACAAGCGACAGCATGTGCACTCGGCTTTCACAGGTAATTTTATTCATGAAAAGGGTGAGTTCTACTCCACTAAATAAAAATAGGAAGGAAATAGGAACTGTACCTCTCATGATCTACATTGCTTAGTCATTAATTCATTGCTTAGCTTGGGTTTGGATGCTTCCTTTAGCTTTCTCACATTTCAAACTTAGCTTAGTACAGTTTATTTCTTACCTCGTTGATTCTTTAGTTAACGTAACTTCACTTTGCAGATATTTTCTAGCACACTGAGGCACAAGAAGTGGTTCACTGCAATCATATATGATTACCTACAGCAGTCAGGATGGTTGGTCCTGAAAATGTGTGTTTACTTGGTTTTAAGGGATTGAATTGAAGACTAATAGAATAGCCCAGATTGGAAGTGACCTCAGAACATGTCTGGTCCAACTTTTTGTGGAAAAGAGAGCCTAGATGAGATTGTCCGGCACCCTGTCCAGCTGCATCTTGAAAACCTCCAGTGATGGGACTCCACCACACCCCTGGGGAGGTTGTTCCAGTGAATGATTGCTCTCACTGTAAAAAAATCTTTTTTATATTGAGGTGAAACCTATCCTGGTGCAAATTGTACCCATTGCCCCTTGTCTTCTTCATGTGGCTCCTTGTGAAGAGAGCCTCCATTCTCTTTGAAGATCCCCTTTAATTACTGGAATACTGTGATAAGATCCCCCTTGAGCCTTCTCTTCTCCAGTGTGAGAAGACCTAAGTCCTTCAGTCTTTCCTTCTAGGACAGGTTCTCCAGCCCTTTGATCATCTTTGTCGCCCTCCTGTGGACCCTCTCCAGTCTGTCCACATCTTTCTTGAATTGTGAGGACCAGAACTGGACACAGTACTCCAGGTGTGACCTGACAAGTGCTGAGTGGAGGGGGATGATCACATCTCTATCTCTGCTAGTAGTGCCCCTGCGGATGCAGCTCAGGATCTGATTTGCCTTTGTTGCTGCAGCGGTGCACGGCTGACTCATGTTCAGCTTGTTGTCCACCAGGACCCCCAGGTCCTTTTCAGCAAGGCTGCTCCCCAGTCACATCAGATCCTAGCCTGTACTGGGCTCTTTGGTTATGTTGTCCCAGGTGCAGCACTTGTCTTTGTTGAACTTCATACAGTTCTTGCTAGCCAATTCTTCCAGTCTGTCCAGATCTCTCTGCAATAGGAGGCTTAGCACTGAGAACAGACAGGCTGCTCCCGGTTCCAGTGCTAGAAGCAGGGAGTTGAGCTGGGATCCAGTTGGCAGGGTAGTATGGCTTTTCAGGGTAGCTCTTGTTTTACGTTGTGGTTAAGTAGCAAGATGAACTGTTTGTGCTCTCCTTCAATGAGCCCTGCTGGCACGTGGTATGTTTACCGCCTCAGTCCACATAATGGAAAAAAGATTAATTTATCAAGCAAATGGCCACAGTGTAAATCAATGCCTGTAGTATTTCAATCCCTTTCACAGTCTGGGGGCTAAAAGTGAAGGTCTTAAACTATTGTGCTTCATGGATCTCTCTCTGACAGTAGATGTTTTGCAGGAAAGTTAAGGGTTAAGCCATCTTGCCTCTGCATTATCTGGAGTATAAACAATATCATCTAAAAGAATGGAGATCTGACATGCCTACTGCAAATAAAATAATTCAGTCACAACATTCCCATCTTAAAACTTCTCTGCTCCTTCCAAATCATAGCGGGATCCAAAAAGAAACAAGTTTCAGACTCTGTAAAATGAAATTCATGGCCTGTTTAATGGCATATAAAACTTATCAGATTAAAGCTTTAAGTCAGGGTCTAGAAGGAATAATGAACCTACGGTGAGACATGCCGTCCTCAGAAATACTAAGATCCTTACTCGTCCTAAAAACTGGCAGGGTGTCATCTCATTTTTCCATTCTGGTAGAAGCAGAGGATTAAAACAAGGAAAAAAACAATCTTAACTAAAACAGATATGACTCAGGGCTCAAACCAGAGAAAGATCAGTCATCTTGTGACACCATGCTGGAAAGGCTGGTAAATAGAAACATGTTAAACCACTGTTTAGTGCATGAACTTTGGGCTTGCAAAAACTGATAGTCTCCAAAAATTTCTCTCTCAGCCTAGTATCTTCCTCAGAATATCAGTTATGCTGTGCTTAGCTTTGTTAGGCTTATGAAACCCAATAAATAACTTAAAAGAAAATTTATAGGGCATCAAGGTAATCAATATCCTTCATCACCAGTTTATGTACTTGTACCCCTTTTATCCCAGCTGGGGAGGCTAAAGCCTTCTCAGTTAGTCAAATGCTTTGCAAGCCCTGACAACCTGTTTACTGTTCAAGTCAGTTCAGACGCAACGCTGAATTTTAGGATTAAATGTGTCCATTACAGAGGTTGCTGTGGCAACAGCTATGCTTTAAAACTGAAATGCTAGTTTCATTACGGCCTCCCTTTTCATTTTCTGGTTGTAGTCAGTAACCATTTCATCAGGCCGACTGTTTGGAATATGCCCAGAAGACTGATTTAATTTTGGTAGTTTACATAACATCCATTGAAGCATCCCTGAATTCTGTGCTTTGTTTTGAATACAACTCAATATACCCCTGGCCTGTGTGTACCAGCCTCACTTGTATTATCTATTTTGAAACAATGTTTCATGTAGAGCCCAAAATTTTATGCTTAGCTTGTTTTATAGATCTCAGTTCAAACAGAAAGCCTGAAAAACTTCGAAGAAGAAACACAACCAAGCAGTTCTGAACCAATTTTTCTCCTGGCTGTAATGTCTTGGCTGTTTCGGAGGCCTCTGAGAAAATCAGATAGGTAGCTACTGCTTGCATTTCAAACCTTGCCGGTTACCTCTGCATCCCTTTTCAGCACTTTTGCTGCTCGAAAATCTCTTTATATTATTGAAACTCATACCATTAATGGTTCTCCTTTTCGTCCCAAATCAGTTACACACAAACAACTTTCTTTGTTTTCCAGCTGCTAAGTCAAACAGTTTGTCTAGGGTGGCAAACTGGGAAATGAGACATTTAGTAGAGTTTAGTGGCATTTAAAACTAGCAAAAACTTGATAATGAAAATTGCAGCAACTCCCCCAGACCTTCCAAGTAAAACCTGGCACAGAGACTCCCCAGCATGCCAGCGGGATTTGGTTATAACTCGTCTTCTGTACATTTAGCTGTTTCCACTCTCTTTTTCCTCTCCCCTTCTCCTTCCTTCCCTCTCCTGCAGAAATCTGCCAAACGCAGCAGCTCGCTGGCTGCCAGGAAGGCACGGCTAGCTCAGGCCAGTAAGCCCCAACCATCACAGCCAGTTCTGCCACAGGCTGCTGCAGCTGCTAGGAGCACTCGTGGGGCCAACAAGCTGACGCAAAGATTTGTCACCTATTTAACAGCAAAGAGGCAGTGCCTCCACCATCCCAAGAGCCAAGCCAGCTCCAGATGTGAGCTCCTGAGACCTCTCTGGAAGCGTGCCTGCTGCCAATACTCGTGTTGTTAAGATCTGGGAAGAGGGAGTGCCAATGACGTTCTGTACTGTGCCCCCCCCGAGCAACGTTAATGTCATTAATTCTTTGTCAGTGAGAGGAACATTAAGAAAAATAATCCCACCCAGCCTAATTAATTTGCCAATCTTTGTATTAAATTATTAATCGTACTCATTCCAAGTGCCTTTTATTTCAGATTGAACGTTATTTTTAAAATGCTCACATTCTGCTGATAAAAATATTGCATTGTGTTTCTTCAAGATGACTGGTTACAGCAAATCTATTAATAACTTCTTAATGAAGTGAGAGACTTTTAATATGTCTTAATCTAAGCTGTGCTAACATTTCAGTGTGAGAGGAATTAATTCAGGAACTTCAGATACGGTTTTCATTTAAATAAGATTGAGTGATCTAAGATTCATGCATCACCATAGTTTTCTACCTAAAAAGGAATTTTACAATATCAGATTTCACAATAGTAAGTTTCTATTTTATTGTTTATTTACCTTGAAGAAACAGAAGCTACCCATTAAAAGGATATATTTGCCTTTTTTGTCAGGAGCTTGTTCACAATGTTCTCACTCTTCCGTTTCCTTCCCCTGAACAATGCTCTAGACATTGCTGATACACAGCTATGGCATTCACAGGCATATTAAAGTTATTTACAAAATTGTTGGAGGCAGAGAAAGTCTGGAGTACATGTCCCAGAATATATTGCCTTTAGAAACTCCAGTTATAAAGTAATTTCCTCTAGTTTAATCAGAGCCCTGAAATGCTTCGAATGGCATTGTATAAACAAAGCAAAATATTAAACAACATCCTCCTGTTTCCCTCAGCAAGTGAATAACTCTGTATTTCCCAAGGGAGAGAAGCTCTGTAAGACCTGAAAGAAAATGAAGTTAAAGGATTACAAGTGTGACCTTGAACGAATAACTGCAATCAAGGTATTGCCACATTTCATTTCAGCTTCAATTAAAAACACCTTGAAAACTGAAAAAATAAGCTTTGTGGCTCACAGCTGAGTCCTTGTAACTTAAAAATACTGCTGCATCCCATTTTGACCTGTTAAATGGAAATATTATCACCACAGTCTATTAATTCAGGTACCTGATCTGTATTGTGAGAGGAAAAGCAGTTTCCTTCTTCCTTGTAAGATGGTTTTATCAGATGATAGAAGAAATGTCAAGGAAAGAAAAGAAAACTCTACAGATAAATAGAAAGAGCCTTCCAAGAAAGCTCATGTGTAAAAATAGTTTCAGGAAACAGCAAACCCCACAGATTTCATCTCTGTCCACTGGATCCAGCCTGACACACACACATCAATGCGAACAAATTAAAGAAACAGCAACAAAAATCTTTAGCTCAGGTGTGATCCATCAGTTCAATTTTTATGCAACCAGTACGGTTCCAAAGCCATTTTTCTCATTAAGGAAATCCTGAGTATGTTGCTTTTATATTCTTGAGCATAATTCTCATGTGTTTCAAAAACAGAAGGGAAATGGTCACATGGTGCAGCATAGCTGATATTAATGCAGTCTCTTAATGTTTACTTTTTTTTTTTCCCTGAGAAAGTGAAAATCTACCAGAAGGTTACAAGGAAAGTTGTAAAGGAAAATTATCATTTCCCAAAATGTATCTTTTCTTGTAGCAACTGTGAATGAATTTACAACAGTGAAGTGGGAAAATAAAGGCAAAATATAAAAATACAATTCCTTGCTTAAGTTTCCCTGCATTTCTTGTTCATGGCAGAGATAACCTAATTTTTGTGTATTAAAAGAAGATATAGTACACTGTTAGAGAAGGATAAATAAATCAGTGTCAGTAAAGAAAGCCCCAGCATCAAGACCACTGATCGCAGCGAAGTTGGGAAACTTTTGTTCTCATCGAAAGTCAGTGAGGAAGTTGGATTACACATAAAGGATAAACAAGCTAGGATGAAACATCAGAGTTTTCTGACCACACACCGTTTTCACCTACAATTATTATTGCAATTGCTGACTATTATTATTATTATTATTATTATTATTATTGTTATTATTATTGTTATTGTTATTTTATTATTGCTTATGTCCTCAAAGCTGAGCTGTATATCTGCTCATTTACATCCCACTTAAGGATGTGTAAATGCAAGGCGAGTACGCATATACTACCTTATTAAACAGTGTTTTCTGTTTGGGGGAATAGTAAACAGTCACCTTTTACAGTTCTCCTTAAAAAAATTATTTAAGATAGGGCAAGTATGCTTTTCTTTTTAGGAAAAACTGCCAAGTCCTAACCCAAGATGATGTGGATGTGAAGGAGTATAGTGGTTTGTGCTATCTCATATAAGAGCTCAATACTATGAACGTACTTACTGCCTGCCTTACAGCCAGCTGAAAGGACTCTGTGGTAAAGACGTTTTGTAATGCTTGTGTGGTTTTATGTCTGCCTTATAGAGAAAGAGCAGGCATGCAAACTAAATACAGCAGCTTTTTCAAAGGGAACAACTCTGACTGGTTTCTTCTGAACATGAGTAGGCACTCAAGAAACAGAAAGAGTAATCTGTGTTGCAGACGACTCCTGACTCAGACAGCCCTGGAGAGTTAAGTAAATGTTCACTCGTTTATATAATTTAAAGAAAACCTATCTGGGATTCTACAGAGGAAGGTTCACTTCCCCCGCTCCATCTACCCATTCACATCTATGGAGACAACAGTGAGTCACATAGCAGTTCTTTACATCGTGCGGAGGACCTCACAAAACTGTTTAGCCCAGTTACAGGTGAAATGTTTTCTTCCTGCTGTCTAGAGAGGGGATAACTTGTTTTAATACATTTGCACACATACAAGGCCTTTTCTGTGCTGTCATCTTCCCAAAAGCTTCTGCCCAGTGACAGTTATATGCGACATGTTGTAGAGCGACTGCCTGCGCGTTCACAAACAGGTAACAGAAGGTGTCACTAAGCAGTATTTACTAAGATAAACCTTTTTTATGCGTTTCAAGGAAACTTATTGTGTGTATGTGAAAGTTGTCTATGTCCTCGCGGCTGTTTGCAGGGCTTGGGGCAGCAACATGTTGGACAGATGTGAGCAGGGCTACGCCTGTTCTTAGTACTAAGGAGCTGCCTTAGAAGTTACGCAGTGATGGGTGACTCACTCAGCACTTAGTTGTCACGGGTGGGATGCATTGGATTAAATGTAGAGCTTTACAGCTGACATTTAGGGCATGAGTCCTCAAGTAAATGCTTAAAGTAAGTGACAGCAATTGGCCCCCAAAAGTGTCACTTCTTTTCTTTGATGAGAAAGAGAATCTACTTTGCAAACCTCTAAAATAAGTAAGATGAATCCTGATGGATTGCAGTAAGGAGATGTTTATTTTTGGAAGTTCCTATATTTTTATTATCTCATACTTGTCTTTACACTTGCAGATGACCTGAGTGTGATGCTTAGCTGCCTCTGGATACCTTTGTCTCAGTACTGCAGACAGAGGATCTTCACTAGCCTTGCCTTCCACCCAAAGTAGTTAGCCCAGGTGGTTCAAGAACACAAACTACAAACATAGCCTCTAGATCAGCAGATTCACTGGCTATTTCAGAATCTCTCAGGCAACTAAGAATGTCAGAAATGTGTTCTTGAAGCCATTTTAAATCCTTCTAGTTACTGCCAGAGTCAAATATTACATCTTAATACAGTTACCTGAAAGGTATGGGGGGAAGAAGTAAAACAGCTTTTAGTAAAACACTAAACAATGGACTGAATTTATTAACATTTTGTGTGTGAAAATTATGATAGCGTTGAAATGCTTTTCTGCCTGCCTTTGAGGATAATAAAAAGCACTACAGCAATTGCAGAGTACTTGAGGTATTCTCTCTCTGGTCTGTGATTTTTCATTTCATAGACACTTACAAATTACCACAGTTATTTCACAGCTTCAGTACCTGTCCTCAACAACTCTCTCAGGCTGAGACAGTGGGGTTGTCAGGCTGAGAGAGTTGGGGTTGTTCAGCCTGGAAAGAGAAGGCTCTGGGGAGACCTTGTAGCAGCCTTCCAGTATCTGAAAGGGACCTACAAGAAATCTGGAGAGGGACTTTTTACAAGGGCAGGTAGCGATAGGATGAGGGGTAATGGCTTCAAACTGGAAGAGGGTAGATTTAGAATAAATGTTAGGAAGAAATTTTTCACTATGAGGGCAGTGAGGCACTGGAACAGGTTGCCCAGGGAAGTTGTGGAGGCCCCATCCCTGGAAGTGTTCAAGGCCAGGTTGGATGAGGCTTTGAGCAGTCTGGTCTAGTGGGAGGTGTCCTTGTCCATGGCAGGGGTGTTGGAACTAGATGATCTTTAAGGTCTCTTCCAACCCAAACCATTCTATGATTCTATGATAACATTATGGAAGGAATGTAATTTCTAACTCCTTTGGTATCATGGTGGGTGTGCACTTACATGGAAGGGGGTTCTAGGTATTCCTTAATATAGTGGTATAGGGTTAACTTGAAGTACAAAAGAGCTTGAGAAACTATTGGTATACGATAATGCAGTACACCAGTAAACGTTTTTCTCATCAGAAGTGGGCAAGTGTCAGACTGTAATCCAAAGATACCACAATAAAAATATTTCTTCTCAAGTTAACCCAGACAACTAGGTCACTACAGCAGTCTTTTGATGACATTTTCATCTGGAATAAATAGGCAGGATCTACCGCAATCCATTCCTCCTGGGTTTTGCCCTCAACAGTGGGCCTGGCCCTCATTTCTAGATTAGTGTTATATTGTGTAATCAATCTTTTGTATGAGGTAATCCTTTACCCAAAGGGAATGTATAAATCTCACAGCACAGCACTGCCACAGAGAGAAAAAAATTTGTCCCATAACATCTCAAGCAGAACACCAGCATAACCTGCACTAAGAGCAGGAGGGACTTCACAGTAGGGTAAGATATATATAAAAAGGAGGAGTATTGTTACGATTAGATTTCTGCCCAGGATTCACTTCTGCTAAATTAATGTATCGTAACAAAACAGAAAGACTCACTTGTGTATTTGCAGGAATTTCTTTTTAATCTGTGGCCAGGGAGTCAGTGGTCAAGTACCTTTCCACTAGTCTACATGAAGGTTTTTGGTAGCTCTGAAATTAGAGACTGTCTGAGGTGAGAGAAGGGAAAGAGGTCTATTCACCAGTGCTGGTCAAATGAAGATCCAAGAGCATGCTCTAGCTCACACGATGGAGTTTGTTTGTGGAGCTGCTGTTTTATTAGCTTGGATATCAATAAAACAATACACATTCTGACTCAGAGGCCTCCCTAATGTTTGGAAGCTGGTTTCTCAGATGAATCCAATATTCGAGAAAACATAACCAACACCATGGCATACGAAGTTTGTATTTTCAAAATGCTTAAACGGATTTTCCTTTTTCCAGTGGACCAGATTTACAGACTTTTTCCTTTGGCTTCACTGCATTGCTCCTGTTATCAGTAATGGAACAGACTAGTTAAATCTTTTTAACAAGATCTTTTCTTAGTCAGTCTTCTGTTAAATTTAGCATAGATGCTTTAAGGTAGCCATTTCCTTTGAAGGTAAGCAAAAATGTTCCAAAATCTTTATTTTCTACAGAGCTCACAGTAATTATATTGAAGTTCTTATTTGGTGAGAAATAGTTGTGGGAATTTGATAGCTTAGGGCATACTCTTAGGTCTTCGTTTAACCAGCGCTGGTTAATATACCTCCTGCTCCCACCACCTCAGACAGTCTCTGATTTCAGAGCTACAAAAGACCTTATGTATATTGGTGAAAATATATTTGATCATTGACTCACTGGCCACAAAGATAAAAAAGAAATTTCTGCAGAAACTGTTTGTAGATGACTGGTATGATGACACTTTTGTAAAAGACACCTGGAACTTCACAGCTGTGGAAAAAAAAAAAAAAAGAAAAATACCCACAGAAGTCAGGGAAACTTTCAGCAATATACAGACGCACTAAATGAGCCTAGTTGTATAGAGCCAAAATAAGTATTTTTCAGCTGCATTGTCTTGAAACAGGTTCTACTTAAAAGTCATCAGGACAGAGATTCCTAAAGCATTAAAAGAATGAGATGTTAAAAAATTACAAAATCTAGGAGTAAGGCAAGAAATACCTAAAGCAAATAGTAAAATTGATGGAGCAATTAAAGCTTTCCGCCTCTGCCAAATTATAGGCCAAGTTGAGAGAATAAGATCTTGTTTGTAATATGGAAAAATGGGCACCCTGGAGCAAAGACAATTGATTTTAGTCAGTTAATTGGAGCAAATATTCCCATATAGCATTTTTTGTTTCCTGATATTTCTTTATGAAAATATTCTGGAGCTAAAAATCTTCATACGGCATATCAAATTCAATTTTAGTAGGTATTGCCTGAGAATGGGCCACCTGAGGAATATTTACCCCACATTTGAATGAAGCTTGGGAGAACTTTTGTTCATTAAAAGCTCAATCAATTTTCGTAAAATATGACTTTACTTCAAAAGCACAACTACTTGTACTGGAATGAACAAGTTGGCAATTAAGTCTTTACACCTTTGTCAATACAATGGTAAGTTATGTTTTAGTTTTCTAACAAAAGAATATTTTCAATAAACATGGCAAAAATCATACTAAGTACTACAAGGATAACAAAATTCTGGAGGAAATTAGTTAATAAGTAATTAGCAAAGCTAATTTTCTTTCCTGAACATGAACTCCACATGTATTTCTAGTTAAAAAAAAAGACAGCTGATTTGTACTAAACTCTGAAAATTTTAAAAGCAAGTGGCTTTTGATGATGCAACTTCCTTCCATATCTAAGGTCTGATAATTTCCTACTGGAAAAGACTGAACAATGTTGATTTCCCAAAACGTTTTGCTATAACTGGAGGTATAGCAAATGTGAAGCAATTTTCATATTAAAAGAAAGACCATGGAAAGGGGGTGGGGAAGGGGAACTCACATCCCTTCTCCTCCTCCTTTTTCACACCAACATAACTTTCCAAGCTTCTCAAAGAAAGAACAACACACAAAAAATGTCATCAGGGAAGCCACCATGCACGGCAAACTGAAGAGCAACTATGATATGAATTATGGACTTTGGCTAAATCTCTACCACCAACTGCTAGCCAAACAACCAACTAAGTAACAGATACAGAGAGGGGAAATATCAAAGTGCAGTCTGTTTTTCTGCTTGTTTTTCCTATCAATGTGCATATGGGAACCACCTTTTTAGCAATTTCCTAAAAGAAAACACCAAATTGTGAATGCTAAGGTAGACTCTGTGCCATATTTAGTGCATTTAAATTACAGAAGCAAAGACGTATTAGTTGTCAGTAGCTGATAATTTGTTCAACAGAAAATTGAACACAAGAACATCTGCTGTCTAGAAACTGGCATCAGTCATTGAACCTCACAAACATGCAAGGACATGCAAATGACAGATAAGGCAAAGGGGGAAAATTATGATGGGAATTGGCACCACTTCATGGCACTAACGTTGCACATTTTAGGGTAAGAAGCAGCAGTCTGATGCAGCAGCCAAACAGATCCATTTTTCTCCATTTGGATAAAGTCACCCCAAAAGGGCCAGACTCCAGTGGGAAAGAGTGGATGTGCCAGAACAGAGGGAAACGAGGGGCAACAAGTTTGACATTTTTGCCTGCAGATAACCTCAGGCAGGAAAGAAGCACAGCGAATTAGAGGGACATCCTGGGACACGGCAACAGCAGGTCCCAGGTGTCAGCACTTCACAGTAGTGGTTGTTGGTGTCCTGGAGAAGTTGGCAGTCTCAGTCCAGATGCAGTGTCACCTACTCCTTCTTTCATTTTTCTTCACAGTATCTGGTCATACCAGATCCGGTCAACATTACTACTACCATTACGTAGGCATTGCTGGAGAAGGATGCATGCTTAGCAGGTGAGAACAACTCTTGTGCCGAATTCAACTCAAATACTAAATCCATGAAACAGAGTCCTTGCTTCAGAATAATTTCTGTGCAACTTGTGGCTCACTGCAAGTCCATGTGAACATCTAAATCATAATAGCTCAACTTCCAAAATTAACTAGTGATTTTTCAAGTATTATAATATTGCTGAGCTCTTTACCAACCACAGCCAACAGTAATTGTTTGAAAAAACAGGTGCAGCAGTTTGGGGAAGGTAAAACTGAAATGTCTCTTGATACTAAATAATGTAACTTGACATGTTATAATTTGAACAATTCAGTGCTATGACAGAAGTCTTATGTAAAGAGAGGGGAAAATTTTTCTCTTTTCCTTCACCCCCGCTAGACTGGATTGTCAGTCTTGCTCTTGTTTTATGCCCCTAATGACCTAAGGAGGGCAGGTGAATAAACAAGTGAAGTATCTGCAGCAGATAAAAGTTGGCTTGTAGCATGGTTTCAGGCCTAAGTGAATTATTTATCAGTGACTCAGCACGTCTCTTCTATGAAAAGGAATAGTGCAGCAATTGTCAATAGGTACAGGCTTATTTTTGCATCCAGGAAAAATATCCAATTAAGATAAACAAGTAAGAAACAAAGTTACCGCTTACCTCCAAAGCCATAAATAATGTCTGCAAATAAACATCTACTGGCAGTGTTCCTTGAAGGTGTTTTTAGATGCCTTATACTATCCCATTTAACCTGAAATGTATTGTACTGCAGTAAAGAATACAAAAGGGTTAAGCGCATTATCTTCCCTTAAGTTTCCTGATGTCCTATTTGTATTTCTGGGTAAGGGTAGGACAGGGTAGGAATATCCCATATACTGTTTAGTGTGTTGTAGAAATAGCATGGATAATTCCAAAATAAAAGTTACTTTGAATTTTGCTTTCCTTTCCCCCATAATACCAAGGCTGTTGGAACACAGGGCAGCATAGAAGGGTACAGATACTCCAACACTCATGGTTCTTTTTCTATGTTAAAATGGAAAGTCTTACTGTTAAGAACTATGGTGGTTTTTAACCATGGATCATACATGCTTGTATCTTCTATAACCAAATAATTTTTTCCCCTAGGTACTCAGATACAGTACTTGGCCTTCCAGACCTAGAATTTATATGAGGTTTCCTTTAAAACAGGCAAAGCTTCTTCTGTTATATCATTTGGTTCAGGAGCAAAACAAAAGAGATTAAGGCATTGGCTTTGTATTTTTAGTTGTATAATGCAGGTACAGGTCAGTTAAATGAGAGCTCCAAGAGCCTTTTGTGCTACAGAATGGCGGGTAAGGAACTTGCTTACACTCAGACCAGTTTTCCATGGGTCAGGTAGTCAAGCAATAACTAGGTGAGGCTAAGCATGTGAACCCATTTCTGCTGTCTTACCTCAGCAGATGTTCAGATAACAGGTACAAAAAAACCTGGGCCATATTTAGGAACGTTTGCTGAAGGGATCCCAAAGTCGTTTGAAATAGTGATTAACAAATAAGCTACCTTGTGCTTAAAGGTTGAAGGGCCAGCTTCACTCCCCTCACTGGGATGGTGGATGTACCTGGAACTACCATCACAGCCATGACTGTGGCTAAGTAACACTGCTGCTGGTCTCCCGTGAGCCCCAGTAACGGGGAGCTTGGCACCGGCTGCTAAATCTGTGTGGAAAAAAGTGTTACATCAGGCAGCAATAAACCTCATATTGTCAGGGCTAGGACTATTACTGTATCCGATCAACTCATTTAAACTGTTGTGATTGTAATGTACACATGCCTTTGTTTTTTTCATCATACTCAGCAATCCAAGATCGGAAATTATGCAGTCAGGAGCAAGAAACTTCCAGCTGTGCTTCTGACCATACATCATGATCCCAAACTGACCATTTGACCAGCATGGACGGACAGAAAATTCACCCAAAAGAGCCAAATGATGGTTGGTGCTCTGACCAAGACTCAGATATTTTATATTTCCACCTAGCCTCTGACACCAGCTGCAGACATGCAAAAAAAGCTCCTGTTCACAGGGAAGAAAATGACAAAGAGAAAAATGTAGCTCAGGGAGGTACCCACATCCTCTGTCACCATTCAAGAACAGCACTTCCTTGCGATAGGTTATACAAACATATAGGAAAAGAACACATCTTTTTCCTGAAAAGTCTAAGACCTAAAAAGCCAAGACAAAGACAGGGAGAATAAAAAGATAATGAGAGAGTTGAAGTGATTTATGCAAGGAAGTAACAGTGTTGTTCCCAACATATTTTAAGCCTGCTGTTTTTGTTTTAGACTCGAGGAAATTAGACTTGAGGAAACACTTGTATACCCATAGCTTGCTCCTTTTCTGGTCTAATAAAATCTGGTTTTGTACATATATGTAGACTTTTCCACATAAACCTTGCTCTAACCAAATAGCGACAACAATCCAGTAAGGTCAGGCAGGGGTCAAAAACTTTTTTGGCTTGCAATCTAACACCATTTCCATAGCTTCCCACATTACTCAAGTGTTTTTTGAGACCCTGGACAGATAGTACCAGGGGATGAATTTATACTGGGACTTTGACCTTTTTTTTAAACAAAAGCAACCATTCAAGGGACTCTGGGTATAGGGGCAGGGGTTGTTTACAAGTGCTAGTATCTGAATTGTAGTGAATTGTATGCCCAAAACGACCCAAAACAGAAGAAGTCAACCATGGACATAAAGGAAAGCAGACCCAAGCTCTCATGTAAGAAACAAGTAGATTAGCAGTACGTGCTCAAAGCATCTGGTGATTACATCTGTTTCCAGCCCGGGCTTTCTCTCCCTGCTGCAGGGCACGTGGTCCCACAGCTACTGTAGTGATGGAGGTTGTGTAGGCGTACTTCAAACTAGACAGTTTGGGCACTTGTTGGCATCGTAACCACAGCAATACAGGGTTCAGCATTAGCTCATCTCCTTAGCATTTACCCAGCTTCTCAGGTGGGTTTTACAGCAAACTGTGCTGCTTCGTGGCAGCACAGAGCTATCAGCAGCAGGAAAACTAGTTTAAAGCTGGCTTAGCTATGTGGCCTTGTACTGTATGCATTGCTTCAGATAGGTAACTTGAGACAAGTTTGGCTGCAGAAGGTGTTCAGCAAAATACTGTGAAAATCGGAGACCTTTCAGGAGTTCCAAATCAGCTCTCAAAAAAAATGGAGTGTTGCAAAAAAACATGTTAGGACCCCAATAAGAAAGAGACGTATACAGGCAAATTGCTAGTGGGATTTCGTGAAATTTGTTTAAAGCACAACAGTACCAAACCCCAAAATTTTCATGCGTGACAGTGATAAACTAACAGCAACAGAAAAGTTGAACCATCCAGACAGAAACTGCTACAGTAAATGCAAGGATAAAATCAATGAACCAATAACTTTGTCGGTTACTTTGCACAGCCTAAAGAAAAATGAGAACAATAGGGCAATAGGGAGAAATCACTACATTTACTTTTAAGTAATACTCGGGGACAGAGCTGGTGAGGCAGGCATCCATAATTAGGCCAGCTTTCTAATTAAGATCCCATTAAGCCTCGCTAGCAGAAGTACAAGACTGATAATCTAACACAGTGAATTTTGCAACAATTGTTGGATAAAAATCAAATTAAGGCAATCAGTAGTGAAAAGGGGATTCCCAGGGAAAATAGTTTTTTGGGGTGTTTTTGTCATTGTTTTTTAAATGCAGGAGAACCGACACACATCGGGGGGAAGCCTATTAAGTGATCATAACAAGTACCACTGGCTCGGAGGACAACATTGTGTTGATATGCTGTATATTACCTTTTGGTTTATGACCCAATTTAAAATAAGCTTAGCACAAAATGCTCTAGGATCTGCACTGAATTAGGATTGATTTGTTTAATGGCCACAGCAGAGCAGGAAAAAAGAATGAGTCAGACAAATGGAGGACCACACAACCAGAATTACATTTCACAATACCACTTTGTACCTGTAGAGTAGTCCAACTTGCAGGCAATGCCAGTATTAGGTTTCAATTGATTTTTACACGCTGACATGCCACTTATCTACTAAGGGCACCAGACTGCACTATACCAGACATATTGCCTTTTGTGAGATTTGTTACACTCCCAAATAAGTGAACTCTACTGTGTAGAAAACTTCTGAGAAGTCATCACCAATCACCCATAAGCCAGGAGACTTGAATAGTAAAGATGGCCTTTTCAAGATCATTCACTATGAGACGTTAATTTACAACAAAACTTAAGTCTAGCATCATTAAGGAACAAATATTTGGTAGAGACAAATAACTCACTTCATCTAGCAAGCAACAAAAAACCTGCACCATAATTCTGGAATATATTTCCATATACTCTCCTAAATCCCATTAAGTAGATTGGTTTTACAGGATGACAGCAAGATCAAAATACTCAAGGACATGCAAGAAAATAATTAATTTTTAAAAGAGGGAGGCAGAAGAGAGCTTCTCTTTTAGAAGAAGTGTTAGACAAAAAGGAAGCTGGACAAAGCTGAGTTTACTGTGTTGTATTCCACAACCGCTGGCTGCAATCTTTCAACATCATCTCCTCTGTTTTGGGATTAAAAGGAGGAAGAAGTAAGCAAGTGCATTTCTTTCAGGCAAGTGATGTTTGTTCAGCATTTAGAAAGACTGCATCAGATAGGATCTGGCTTCTACAGATCCAAATGAATGTCTTAAGAATGAAATTTTATCCTTGAAACCTCATAGTAAAGGGGGGAAAATGGCAAAAAGAAAACACACCCTTAAAAAAAAAGGCTCTGCCTGGGGATCTTGTTTGAGACAATGGACGCTTTATCATTCTCTTCAGGGAAACCAGAAGCAAGTCTGCCCTGTGGCATGAAAGCAGGATTCTCTACTACTCTGAGAACACACTGGAAGACCACAGCAACACATTTCCTATGACTGAGATGACACAGAGCGTGCTGGAGGGATTGTAAGGACTATAGTGGAGGAAGGCACGGGGCGGACATGTGATACAGAGAGCATAAGTAAGTGACATATAAAGATGTTCGCAATGGAAATTTATACTACCTAGTAAAGGTCCCTCTACACCTATGCTACTATGTTAATCTTAAAAAAAAAAAAAATAGCTGGAGGCTACACATTTAAATAAATTTACATAGAGTACTTCATCAAATTGTCTCATAAGCAGCTATGCAGTTTTGTTTGTGGCTTTAATCTGATTGTCCAGACAACCCACATCCTTCTAGCAATATATAAGTATGCCTCATGCAGTTCTGATCTTTCAAAAAGGTTCCAGAATTCACAATGTTAAAACACTGCAGAATGACCAGAAGACCTTTACCAGCAGTCATAAATAAAAGGATGAAACCTTGTAGTTATTGAGGCAGCTGTGTAAAACTTTACCTGATGCATAGAGAAGCTTTTAATGAATAATGGCCAGGTGTTTTCGTTTTCAGCTCATTAGAGGATCCTTCTCTTTCCACACTAGAGCTTTGCTAATGGTTTGTCAAGTCGGCATGTTATTCTTGGATATTACATCAACAGTAGCCCTTCTGTAGATCACTGCTTCTATAAAATACTTTACATCAAAACGAAGAGTTTTCACAGTGACTAGTCCTAATACGCCTATGCTATTTTTGATACCCTGCTTGAGACCAGTGAGAGATTTTCAGAGAAAACCTTCTATCACTTTCTAAAGAATGAGTTTTCTTCAGATCTCTTCAGTTGGGCTTCTAAGTTTTTATACCTGGAGTCACTTATGAAAAACCGTAATCCCAAATTTTCAAGAATGAGTACCTTCAGAAAGGATCTATCCATATCAACAAACCTAGATGAGCAAATCTAGGAACTTTGTTGTTAATTCCTTAGACACAAAGAAAATTCACTCTCCTACAGGAGCAGACCATCACACCAGCCAACCCAGCTTAACAATGACCAAGAAACACCAGCTACACCTCCGGGAGGAGGGTGCACAGTCCACACTCCTGGATTACTCTCTTTGCTGAAATGTGTCTCATTGTAGCTAAAGAAGGGGAGGGGAAAACAAGGAGATAGGATTTGCAGTTGTGGCAACGATTTAACACCTGTTCACTGGAAACTAGGTGCATTTGTTTTACTGAGGCCACTGCACAGACATCTGAAGGTAAAGATTTTTTACCACCTCTAACTTGGGTCTGGTATAAATGGGTGACCTAGAACTGAATGGCTCTGCTTTACATTAACAAACCTTCAAAACATACAGATGCCTCATGCCTGCATTTCCTTTCACTTAAGTGGT
Organism: Burhinus oedicnemus; assembly: GCA_008921705.1. NCBI lineage: Eukaryota > Metazoa > Chordata > Aves > Charadriiformes > Burhinidae > Burhinus > Burhinus oedicnemus. Next base: position 248,532 of record VFFE01007024.1, read on the forward strand.
AATTCCTTACTGTGAGCATTTGCATTCACAGTGGCATTTATTTATGATAACAAAGGTGTCACAGAAGATTAAAGATTTTCTACCTGAAGATGCTTAAAGAGATAGTAGCAGAGTTACCTTTACTTAAGATAAATTCTAAAAATACATGAGGAAAAAAAGAAACAACAATCTAAAAAAAAAAAAATTAGTTTTCCAATAATGAAAAGAAACAATTGCTCCTTAACTGCACATGCCTTTCTTATGAAAGAGCAGTGAGACTATTCACTGTTATTTCCTAGGCAACAATTGTATAAACAGAAATAAATCCCACTGAATTCTTGTGAATTAGCCTTAAAAAGCAGTTTAAACATGAACATAATCCATAGCATAAGTCATTCAGGAGTAAAACCGGAGTGCAAAAACTGAAGGATTTAGTAAGGTGTTCTTAGCACTTGATAAGGTGCAGCTGACAGCAGCCTGTACCACCTTGCAGCTTAAAGAGAAAAGGAAGGGTTTTGCCTTCCACTCAGTCTCCTTCAAATATAGTCGCTGTAGAAAGTGGGACTTGTTAACCTTATAACACTGACATTTAAAAAGTAGAGATAATTATAAACAAGGTGAGCAAACTCTACCAAGCAAATGGGTTTAAGTGGAATACTTACAAGGTCTTTTTCTTTTCTTTTCTTCTTTTTTTTTTTTTTTTTTAAAGAGCTAAATATGTGCTAGACGACTTTAATGAGGCCATGCAAACAGGAATTATCTCAAAAGACATTCACCCAGAGATAACACTATCCAATTTCTGTTTGCTTCAGAATTTCACTCACAGTAGCAAACGCTTACCCCTGTTTAATTAAAAGAAACATTCATATAAGGAACATGAGGTTCTTCAATATAAATTTAAATATAACATCCTAAGAAAACAGTTAAGATTAAGAATGGATTGTAATTCTAAATTAAATTATCTGCAATCCCTACACTTCAAAAAGTTCAATAGCTGTACAGATATAATAAGCTTTGAATTCAAGGTATCGGATCTCAGCTAATGTAATCTGTTCAGATCAATCGATAGGATGGCAGTAACTGTGTGTGTATAAGGAGCCTAAACTTATTCATACTGGAGTTGTTGACAAAGCCTTCAGCTACATCTGTGGTTATATGACTCCTTCTACCACATGACAGCACACAGTGTTGTTTTGGGTTTTTTTATGCTAGCTGGATAAGCCTGGGCAATGATAAAACCAAAACATGGTTCTACTCTGAAATAGCTCAGCAGATTTGCTCCGTCAATATGCAGCCAGATTTTGTCACTTCGATACCAGTTTCTCAGATTTCACTAAAATTAAGGTGTAAAGCTTTAATTTCTTGTTTTCTTCCAAGTACATAAAGATCAAGAAGGTAACTGGGAATACTCAGATGGAGTTATCAAGAACAAATCGTGCTTGAACAACCTGATTGCCTTCTACCAGTCATCTATAGGTTGTGGTGACTGGTAGCACAGATGACAGGACAGCTGTGGATGTTGTTTATCTTGGCTATAGTAAGGTCTTTGATGTGTTTTCCCACAGCAACCTTATAGCTAAATTAGGGAAATACAGACTAAAAAAGAGAGACAGTAAATAGCTTTGAAAATTGGCTGGACAGTCTGGCTCAAAGGTTCACCACCAGGGTCAGTAGTACAAAGTCGAAAGGCCAGTAACTAGTGGCATCCCTCAGGAACCAGCACTGGAACAAATAATGTTTAGTGTTTTTATTAATTACCTGGACTATAGGACAGAAAACACTCTCAGAAAGTTTGCAAATGACACCAAATGGAAGAACAGTAAAATACACTGGAGGGCAGGACTTCAATTCAGAAGGACTTCAATAGTCTGGAGAATCTCACCAAGTTCAACAAAATCAAAAGCAAAGCCCTGCACCTGAGATGGGACAGCTCACTGCTCGGGCTTACAGGGTGGGGAATGACTGGTTGGAGAGTAGCTTTGCTGAAGAAGACCTTTGGGTCCTGGTGGAAAATTCAACATGAGCCAGCAATGGGCACTCGAAGGCCAACAGCATCCTGGGCTAGTGGAAGTGCAACCAGCAGGTCCAGGAGGGTGATTCTTCACCTCTTCTTGGCACTTGTGAGACCCCATCTGGAGCACTGTGCAGTTTTGGGCTCCCCCGTACAAGAAAGACATTGACATACTGGAGCAAGTCCAGCACAGGAGAGCCAGGGTGTTCCAGGGGCTGGAGCACTTGGCATATAAAGACAAGCTGAGAGATCTGGGTTTGTTAAGTGCAGAGAGAAGAAAGGTCAAGATACTGCAGTCTACAGCTATTTGATGGCAGGATGTAGAGAGGACAGACTGTTCTCAAAGATTCGCAATGGAAAGATAAGAGGCACCAGGGACAAGTTGGAATACATTAAATTAGTCACAAGGAAAATGGGTGGTCAGACACTGGAACAGGGGTCCAGAGAGGCTGTGCGAACTCCATGCTTGGAGTCATTCAAATCTCAACTGGGCAACCTTGTCTAGCTGACCCTTTTTTGAGTAAGGACTGGACCAGCTGGCCTCCAGAGGCCCCTCCAAACTACATAATGACTATGGTTTTGTGATTCTACTTCTGCAGATTCAGCAAACATAAAAGAGGTAAATGAGGTACCACTCTGTGGATCTCCCATGTGCCTCGGTGTTTCCACCTAATTGTGTTTGGTTTTACCTTTAGAAATGGACTCTGTATAGTGAAATGATCATTGGATCCTCTTTAGCACACTTATCTGATCATGTGGTGTGTATCTTCTTACTGCTGGCTCCCAACCCTATTAAGTAGAAAGGTACCAAGCCTTCCTCATTCTTATGATGGGGTTGATAGTGCCCATACTATGCTTTTATAGAATCAATTTCCAGAGTCTAGCCTCATTTTAAGCATTATATATTGAATCAGTCAACCAGTCAAGGGTGCCATGGACTGAGCGCAACTGTTTTAAAACAGGAACTGCGGCTTTTGATTCTGTCTTTCAGTGGGATGAGCTGGCCTAGCCAAATGCACGCACAGCACCATGCACAAGGCCACATTCCTTTCACTACACAAGATAATGTGAAAAACTCTTTAATATATAATACAATAAGCTTCTAGTTGTCAACTAGCAGTGATAAATGTTTTGAGTACATTACCTGGAATATATTTTCCCCACCCTCCAATTCCCACAATACATTAAAAACTGGATCTGTTTGAATTGTATGTGTGTGGGGACAAAGCTCAAAATCAGCAAAGTGTGACTGTATTGTAAAGTTAAATGTGTAGGTAGTTCTCATCTGAGGTTTTATGGGCTTGCAAAGATTAGATAATATGTCAGAACAGTTAGGAGGGGATTGGGAATCCTATTTGCAGTTCTTCTCCAGCAGGCTCACTTCTCAGTCTGACCTGCTAATAAAGGCAACCCCTGGACCATGGAGCGAACTACTGAAGCAGAGCAAGGTGTAATGGCCAGATGCAGTATTAATAGCAATTGTGAATTACATATTATTTAGGCCAAGCAGTAATATAGAAAAGGATATTTCCAGTGCTGGCTAAGTGAGGAGAAAGAAGAGGAAATTGCTGACTTTAATCATGACTTAGTATGCTGAAGGAACGTTTCTCTTCCTAGGAACAACAGGAAAAAATAGACATTTCTCACTTAAACATATTGACATGAAAAAGGCAGACCAAGATCTTAATAAATATCAGGGCGATAAGTCAAAGACTGGTGAACTATTTCAAAAAAGATTATGTTTTACTAGGAATTCAAGTAAAGCAAGGCAGACAAGGAATGGTGGTAAGTGGACAATAGGGACAAAACTTATAGCTGTAAATACCTTGTTTAAACCCCTGTAGCATCTGTAAACCATATGTACCAAGTATGTATGATGTTAAGGTTAGTGATCAGCGTGGGGGCTCGTAATGAGTCCCTTGGCCTTTATAGAGGGACCTGGCCTCTCCAGCTTGTGGCTGAAGGCAAGTGAAACATCGTAAAACAAAGCAATTCACCTCAGTATACTTCAGTGCTTCACTTTACCCAGGCAATGTAAAGCTCCTCTAAAGAATATGGTCTTTGTACTATGCAGTATTGGTAAACTTACAAGACTCTTCCCATGTACAAAGAGGAATTTGCACCAGACTTTTATAACAAAATATTTTCAGCTTTAAGCAAGCAAGATATCAGAAAAGCTATGGGATAAAGATTTGAAACACTGCACAAAGCAGCAAAAGCTATAAAATCCTAGTTAATATACATGAGAAAATAATTAGTATGCATTGAAGCCCTGGGAATAAAGCAGATGCACCAGCATTTTTACTGTAGATAAATGCAGTGTGGCTGCTGCTGAATGTAAAATATAGAAGACAACTTTTTTCATCTTATTCTTCGTCATGCTTGATGATCTTGCAGCAGTTTGGGATGGTAATTGAGTAGCAAACTCATGGAAATTAATGTTTTACCTAGTCCATTTAATATCACTTCCAGGATGTGACTCTATGGGTTAGAATCTAGTATCCCTGTTGTATCCCTGTTGTCTGAAGGATATATTGCTACATGCTGAGAAAAGATGAAGACATAATAATGCTCCACATTTAGGATACGAGAAAATTGTGGAAAGTGTGTGGAGAGGTTCTGTACTAAAGACCAGTAACTAGCTCTGGCAGTCATAATCATCATTATAAAAAGCAATAATAGTAATTTCCTTTGCTTTCCCTGCTTTCCTTGTTTTTACATTGTACACATTGTTCACTAGCAGTCTCTTGAGGACGGTTCAAGATCTCATAGTCTTCTAGCCTTTTGAAAGAAAAGTGGATAAATCACTTAACACCATAAAAACCTATGGAGAAGACAATTTCCTTTCCCATTCCCAGAAAATTAATGTGCAGACTACACCAGGAATAGATGTTCTGAGCAACTGCTGATATCTTGGTATTTGAGCTTGCTATAGATATTCACAGTATCTGGAGTCAAATATAATCTTTCCCACTCTCTTCACTGTAACTATTGGATCTATAACTAAAAAGTTGTTAAGCTGTAATAGCTTTCTTCTCCTCTGGTATTTATGGTATAGAACATCCCAACCAGAAGTAGGATTTGGCTTGTTTTGAGATTTGAAGTGCAAGAAATTCATTGTGTACTGTAGCAGCAGGCAATTTTAAAAGTAGGTATAGAGCCAAAGATGAAGCCTATGACACAATGAAATACAAAGAACTATTTAAGGCTGACTTTTCTGATACATAGCATAAAAGGGGATTAAAGATTTGGTCTGTTCTTTGTCATTGTTGAAGAGACACTAAAAAGAAGCAAATTCAGAGCCAGACCAAAGACTACACTGGCAATTACAGTGATTGTTTTTATATCGTTTGCAAGCCCTTAATTTGAACCCCAAATTAAGTCTTGAGGTGAGGGGTTTCATTGACTCTCTTCTTGTCTGATGAGGCTGTCCAGCATCTAGCACATCAAGCTCAGCTTTCCCCCTGCATGACTGATGGCAATGCGTTGGAAGAAAGGTACAAGTCAGAAGAGGCAGAGGGCTTCTGTGTGGAGAAAAGAAAGTAATAAAATGCAGTTCCCTGACAGACTGTATACATCTGACCATATTTCTAATTTCTTAGCAACTCTGGCAAGGGGAGCAGCATCAGAATCTGCATAGAGGATAATGCCCAGTCTTCCTGTGAAAAGCTTTGCCAGTGCCACCCGCAGTCCCGCTGAAAACCAGCTCTGAAACGCAATCCCTCATCTTGCCAAAAGCATCCTTTTCTCTGCAGCAGTCCAAATCTTCTTTCTCTCTCTCCTTGTCATTAAGTGAACATTACAAATCCATTCAGCACTTTCCATTGTTCCCAGAAGTGCGTTTCTACTACTGAGTTATACAGCAGAAGTACAAGTAGCCACATGTTCATCAGCCACCTTAATTTACACTCCCTCCAAAAATAGGACATATGTGAAACCTCATCAGTTTCTAAAACAAATTACACATCACTCCTGACTTATATCAAAATTGAAGCAAAGCTCAGCAGGACTCATCAATTCTTAGCAAACACTAAATAGCATAGTGAGAGATTTCTAATGCCTGTTTGAAGGAGGTTTTAAAATATGTATATGGACACCTTTAACTGGCATATTTCATCACGAGTAGCTAAAGGCAAACTTCAGTTGTCAAAATCAAAGAACAAAGAACATCTTTGTGGTGTATTAATGTTGTGTGATAAATTAGTTACCAGCACACGACAAATTGTATCTATCTTATCTTTCTGATATTTCAGGCCAAATTGTACCATACAGGAGTTGAGCTCCAGTGTCATTCGGCTCGATGTCCAAGTGGTAACCAGTGGTGTTCCTCAGCAGTGGGTACTGGGACCAGTGCTGTTTAAAACCTTTGTTGGTGACATGGACAGTGGGATTGAGTGCACCCTCAGCAAGTTTGCCAACAACAAAAAGCTGTGTGGTGCGGTCAACACGCTGGATGGAAGGGGTGCCATCCAGAGGGACCTGGACAGGCTTGAGAGGGTGGGCCTGTGCAAACCTCATGAAGTTCAACAAGGCCAAGTGCAAGGTCATGCACGTCGGTCAGGGCAATCCCATGTACAAATACAGGCTGGGCAGAGAATGGATTGAGAGCAGCCCTGAGGAGAAGGACTTGGGGGTGTTCATTGATGAGAAGCTCAACATGAGCCAGCAATGTGCGCTTGCAGCCCAGAAAGCCAAACACATCCTGGGCTGCATCAAAAGAAGTGTGGCCAGCTGGTCAAGGGAGGTGATTCTGCCCCTCTACTCTGCTCTGGTGAGATCCCACCTGGAGTACTGCATCCAGCTCTGGGGCCCCCAACATAAGAAGGACATGGACCAGAGGAGAGCCATGAAGATGATCAGAGGGCTGGAGCAGGAGCACCTCTGCTATAAGGACAGGCTGAGGGAGTTGGGGTTGTTCAGCCCGGAGAAGAGAAGGCTTCTGTGAGATCTTTTAGTGGTCTTCCAGTACCTAAAGGGGCGCTACAGGAAAGAAGGGTAGGGACTCTTTATCAGGCAGTGTAGCAATAGGAAGAGGGGTAATGGTTTTAAACTGAAAGAGGGTAGATTTAGATTAGATATTAGGAATAAATTCTTTACTGTGAGGGTGGTGAGACACTGGAACAGGTTGCCCAGGGAGGTTGTGGATGCCCCATCCCTGGAAGTGTTCAAGGCCAGGTTGGCTGGGGCTTTGAGCAAGCTGGTCTAGCGGACGGTGTCCCTGGCCATGGCAAGGGGGTTGGAACTAGATGATCTTTAAGGTCCCTTCCAACCCAAACTGTTCTACGATTCAAAGATTCAGTGATTCAAGTATCGGAAGAAATCTGTCCTGCTCCTCTGGGGTACAAAGAATCTTCCAATACCGAGAAATAAAGTGAAACAAAGGGGAAAGAGGACAAGAGCTATCTCACAGTCTTTATGCATGTATTGCAAAGAAGAATCTGCAATTTTGATTCAAGGTACTGCCTGTCAGAATCAGCTGCAACTGGAAATGAAATTCAGTGCATTTGCTCTTTAAAAAAATCTACTTTAAAATATCAATGGAACAAAAAGATATATAGCACACATATTTATAAACAGTATCTCTGCAGTCAGCATCCATTCCCCATCATCTGTACTTTGACATGGGAGGTCTCTATTTTCCGTCAGTTTTAGAGTCACCTTTACACTCTTCAAACACTGATGGAGGAGGCTAAGAATAAGAAATTTCTGCCTGTTGGAGATCTTTCAACCAGACTCAGTCATAAGGACAAAGGATACCCCTTCTGATGTCCCTCATCTTCCTAACATTTGGTGCTTGGTCTCCCAAAAAGGATGTTTTTCTCTTCAACTATACCCCTGAGTGCTGCTACTCCAAGGCACAACCCATTGGGTACAATTCAGATTATCATTTAAGGTTACAGTAATTTTAGGGCTACACTCATATCTGTGAAGTGTTGTGCTAAGATGGTGGACAAAATTCCCATCTAGCATCTAACCATTTCTGCCCAAAATTTATTTTTTTAAGCCTATATTCTGTAGGCAGCCCTGAAAGTCAAGGTGGGAGGATATATGCATGCATGTCCCTCTATGGGCACACACAGACGGGATGCAATCTCTCCTATCTGAGATCATCTGTTAAATTAAAGATTGCAATTTTGTTCTATGTGGTTAGATTCATAGAAGAAAAGGCTAGGAAGTAGCTGTGGTTTATTTGGGCCAGACAGAAAATATTCTTCACTTTAGTCCAGGATTGTGTAACCAATTTACATTGATTGTGCAACTTACACTTCACAGGTGTAAGCTGGTCTAAACACCCTGAAGTCAAAAGAAATCTTTCCATTGACATTAGTGGCTTTGAATCCAGTTCATACTCTACAGTACAATCTGTATTTCCCGCTCAGATCAATAAAATACAAAACAAAATATTCACTATGTAGTGTAATCCATCCTGCTCCAGCTCTGTAGCAGACAAATGAGATGCCCTTTATTGAAGCTCACAATGAATAAATGAGACTTTCTGCAAGTTTTATATGTTCATCAATGTTCATTACTTCTCAATTGATTTTCTAAGGTCTGAAATATTCTTCTACCTGCATTTAATATATGCCCTTACTTTAGTTTCTTTGACTGCAATTGAAAGTCTCCTGGCTCTGATTCCAGGCTGAAAGTTCCCTATTTTTTTATGACTATAAGATGAAATAGTGCTAATTGCATCCTTCACTAAAGAAGGGTGCATACCTTGTAACTCACCAAGAATTTATAGGCCAGTGAATGAGTTTACTGACTTGAATATCTCTAGCAATAAAAAATTTCAAATTAATATTACAGAATATTCACAGAAAACAAAACTTGAATCCAACCTTAGGGCTGCATTTTAGAAATCCCTTTCTATGAATTATGTGCATTGAATCAGGGAATGAAAATGGCAGCACTATGAGTCACACAGATAATTTAAACTACCTTGAAATTTCAAAGCCAAACATTCAGGGTGGCTATCTGACTTGCGCTTTTCAGACCAACATTTAGTCACAAGATGTATTAATTAATTATTTTGAAAGATAAGCTAGTTTCCACATTTCCACCCACTGTACAGTTTGTGGCATCCACTGATGCAATAGAATATCAGTAAGGAAAATGACAGGTTTCCATAAGAAGTATGTGAACCCTTTGGGATAGCGGTGGCCCGCAGACAGTTAAGACAGTCACCACAGGTCCCCAAACATGCGGCTCACGCAGCCGTTCCTGCCACAAGTTGAAATATCTGCAAGCATCTTACAAACTCCCAATGCTGCAGCTGGCCAGGGACTGTGTTTCAGCCAGTCACACTCCCGGGGGTGCAGAGCATTCACCTGAGGGAAGCACCCGCAAAACACCGGGCTGCTCACCCAGCAGCTCCTGCTCCCGCTCCTCCTTTCATTTGGCTGTGACAAAACTCAAATGTGGTTTCACACTGACTCCGGGCCTTGCCTCATCCTAAACAGGAGCCCTGCTGAATTCTGACAGCTCTGGGTTTCATCCTCTCTGGGACTAGGCGCCGCGACATCCAGAGTGCACAGCAGCACGGATGCAAAAATGTGGGCACACGAGAAGGTGACTGAACTGAACAAGCCACTGCTTGATGGGAACTGACCCTTTGGCAGCAAATGAAGATTTAAGCTGATCACGGGACTACCAGCAAGAAAGACGTTACAAGGTTGAGCCAAAGCCACTGGGAGCAATGCAGAGGAGGCAGGTACCGCTCAAACGGAATTTAAGCAATTGCTGCAGAAATTATTGGAGGAGGCTTCTGGGCTTGTTAGGAGGTCCGACTACATCAGAATAGATGATTCTTGCTTCAGACTCTCTGATTTTTGCCTTTTAATATTTTCCAGGGCTTCTGATCCATCTGGCCTGGAAAGCAGATATTATTTGGGACTGGCAACAGCAGCATTGAAGAGAATATATCTGTTCTCTGAAGTAAGGGGTCACAATACAGAGACTGAGGGTGTGGTAATAGGGTGCATTGGCTGCAAAAATGCAGCTGGTGGCATTTCTCCCCTGCCCGCCTGCTGGTGCTCACCCCTGTTGGTCTGTTGCTGAAATGGTCTGGGATGAGAACACTCACTTCCCAGCCGCCTCATTGTGTAGCGGATCTCTTCAAGGACTCAGATTTATCATACAGTCCTGGAAAAACGGTGTATTACAACAACTGAGGTTTTGGACATGGGTATGGGGAGCAGCAACAAGGGAGAACTACATGTCATTACACCCTCGGAGACAAAATCTACCTCAAGAAATCAAGGAAGACCAGAGGCCCATTTTGTATCTTTTCTCTTTCAGCCTGAAAGGAATTTTTCTTTCCAGATGGTAACTAATTAATACCAAGTAAATGTCAATAAAGGTAGCTAAAATGCCTTTTGGAGCAGTCAACTCACACACAAGTCACCTTTTTCTCTTCATCCAGCACTGCTCTGCTTAGAGAGCAAATCTCACTGCAATCTTAATTATGAAGCTTTAACTGGAAACTCCACAGTATAGGCGGACTGGAAATTTTAAGGGGCTCGCCTTTGGTGTTGGCTCAATGCTAGTACACTGGAGTCCTAGTCTCGGTTGGAATTCCTAGCTATGATGAATGTACAAGTAACTATAAAAATGTTCATTTCAGTAATAATAGTACCCTTATTCTGATTGACCTCAATCCAATAATACAAGTCCCAAAGATACCAGAGGAAAGCTTAAACACTCTTTTTTAAACAGTGCTGTTTTGTCCTGAAAATAGACTCACACAGATTCTAAAAATACACTTAACATAAGGCTGTGGCGTAATAGTCAACAGTTTCTAGCATTGCTTTGTGAATCATTTTCGCTACACTGCTGACTCCTAAAAGTGAAACCAAATTAATTTTAACTTTACTTCATTATGCTTGGAAAGATCTTTCAATGTAAGGTTTGGGGTTTTTCCTTTTTTTTTCCTTTTTGTTTTGTTTTGTTTTTTTTAAATCACTGCTGTTTCAGGTTTTGCTGGCAAATAGTGCTGAACTCATTCAGTCTGTTTGCCAGAGTTAAGGTCACTGCAGCTTTAGTTTTACAAAGAACACCATTTTTCTGTTTCTCTGTTAATCTTGGCCTGAAAAGACCACACATTACCCTTCCCAATTGAACAGTTTAGCCTTTGTTCCTTTGTTTGGGTTATACTATTAATCTGCTAGGTCGATAGCAAAAATGTGTGAACTGCTAGTGTGCCAGGTGATTGACAGGCAATTAGCAGCTTCTAGAGAACCCTGCTTTGAATTCCGCAGATATGTGACTGCATTGGGAGGCAGAGGCTGCTGATCTGACTTTTTTGTAAACTTTTGCTGCAATACTAAAAATGGGATCTTTAAAAGAACTAGTGTAACTATTCTCGGGAGCTTCAGCTGCAGGAGACCCACAAAATTGAATCAGAGGTGTGAAGAGCTTTACTGTAAGCAAATAATTAACCTGTATCTATTCAGAACTCTCAGAAAATGAAGTTTGCAAAGCAGTGGTAGCTTTAAACTTCACTTGATGAGCAAGAAATCTTCCTGATTAAAATACAAATTTGAGAAAATATTCTTCTCCAATTGCCAGTTTTTGTGGGAAAGGTGTGTAGCCCATGAATAACAAAACTTTAACGCTTGCTAGTTTTTTATGAGGTTCTCATTTTTTTCTCCGTGTTCTTAATTTCTTACTAAGATGGCCACCTACTTTGTCTTTTGCTAAAAATAAAAAGTAATAGTGTGAACAGCATCCTAGAATGGTGTCTCTATACTGTCTATTGATATATATTCTGATTTTTTTACTTTTATACCTTGAAAGCATGTATATGCATTTGATGGTATTCTATTTCTCTGTATATAGATTAAGTCTAGGATATGAGTTACATATCCTTCCCTGCCAACATTATATTTTATTTCCTGAGAAGATTTTGCCTGTGCAAAAAGCTTCATCATCTTCAGTGTGTGAGTATAGGTCATTTATCACAGACACACAGGTGCACCAGAGCCCTGCCCACTTAGTGACAATTTCAACGCTTTTTAAAGAGGCTGGGACTTGGTCAGCCACCCCCAGGATAGCTGGGTACACCTTTACTCATTCACATCTTGTGCGCACAACCCTTCGCTGACTCAAGCAGGGAACCATCAGATACTCCTTAGCTCACAGCTGCTTTGACAGCCTGAGAACAGCTGGCCACAGCCCTTCAGTAGCAGGGGTGCCGCACTGCACGCCCCCCCCGACGCGGAGAGTCGTAGCCCACAGACGTGCGCGGCTCCGAGTATAACTGCAGGGAGAGAGGGAGAATTTGTAAGAAAATTGAAATGGCTCCCTCGCAGCCCCTGTTCCCACGTCTGCTGCAAAGACTTCTTCTATATAGACACAGAACAGTCAAAATCTTGGGGGGTTTGCTTTTGTCCACGGGACTTGAGAATCGCAAGCTGCAAACAGCATCAAATGCAGGATGAAGGCACGAGCTGAGTGTAGTTTGGATTTGCACCTTCGGTTCCCAAGAGAACAGGGATTTTAAAACCTGAGGCCTAAACCACCATGTTGTCACACTCTTACAGCTCTAAAAACAGCCATAAAAATAAGTGTGTTAGAATTACAAGATGTTTGGTAGAGAGTATAATAGCATTGCACTTCAGTCAGGTAAGGGTTGTTTTCAAACAAATGGAGTGCAATCTGTTCACACTTAACTCTTCTCAGCTTCTTTTTGCCTGTTCCTTTTGCAAGTCGCGTGATCTTTTATGTTAAAATGTCCATGTGTTAAAACATTCAGAATAATTCAGAAGTTTTTCTTTTAATCCAACAGCTGCAAAGCTTTTCAGATGTTCTGCAGTGAAAATAATTTTCTCCAGCTAAGGCTTCTTATTTCATTACATGAATCCCTTTTGGCTTCCCCTCAAGCAAATTTTATTGATGTAATAATTTAAGTTGCTTCCAATTAGGCCTTGGAAATTAAGTATTCTAAACATTTCCATTAGAAATTCTTGATATTAGTTTAACAAGTACTTTGTTACACAGCTTTTCAACAGGCATACTTACTTCAAAAGATGATAACCAGGACAAATCCTGAAATAAATGTTTCTTTTCTTGTAGCCTCAAGGGAAGAAATGGGAACAGATGGAAAAAAAGTTTGTATGTGTAGGAAAGAAGGGCCATATTTCTCAGTTGCTATTCATTTCACCTTTTCTCAGACATTTTCATTACTGAGCTATCAGCTGATAGAGCTGAAATTAGTCCCCCCCGGTCCTGTTATTCCAAGATAAGTATAATGTTGAGCCTTGCTTTCCTATTCTCTTAACTTCCAAGTGGCTCAAATGTTTTAGCTTTCTTTTTCCTATTGATGAGAAAAATAGATAAGCAGTTGAAAGGGGAAAAAAAGAACCGAAACCCTAAAACAGATGTAGCAGCGAAGAAATTAGTTTAAAAGAGCTGACGTTTCACAACCTGAATACATTTAAGTATTTAAATAATTCTAATATTATAAAATTCTCTGAGCATAAACGTGACTTGTTCTCAATGAAAATAATTTAAGATAATGGCTCTGATTCTGCCTCCTGCTATAGTTCTTAGAACAGCAACCTGGAGACAAAGGTAAGTATTTAGGCCCACAGCAGCTCTGAGTCACTCAGAAAATATTCCTCTTATTTAGGAAGGCATTTATGAATCCATTCATCATTGTTATATACCAAGGCTTGTCTGCTACTGCAGAAATTCTTTTGTACCCTGCTGTACCGTTACGATTTATCTCAGTTACAGCTAGTTTCATGTTCACCAAGAGACACAGCTGTCTGCACCTAGTCGTGAACTGTGGCAGGACCGAGGACCATCCCAAATCCACCCGTGTCCTGCCCAGCTTAAGTTTCATTGCACAGTGGGCCACATCTCCATTCAGGACAGAGTTTTAGTTATGGTGCACAGTACAGTAGACAGAGATGATCAGGAGGCAAGTAGTGACCAAAGGCACCGACAAGGGCAAAAGCATCGCAGGAAGCTTGCATTCGGTGGGAATGTGTTTGGGGCTTGAGCTGACAAAAGCCTCCAAACCTGCTTTGCGGTCCAGCACCTCTCAGTGACTTGAAACCAACCCTACACGTCTTTTGGGAGTCTTTGTCATCCTTGAAGCTTGGCACTGGGTCTGTTTCTTCTGCACGTGGGAAGGCCACTTACTTCTCCCAGGTATCTCTCACCTTGATGTGGGACAACAGACTCCCTGTTTACCACTTACTCATGCTCTCACTCTCTTTTTGTTCATTTTACCCTCAACTCCAAAACCTTATCCATGTCAAGCATGCCTGGCCAACCCCAGGGAAGGGCAGTCTCCTTTCAGAAGAGGATTAGATCCCATCCAGAGCGCAAAAGGTTAACCAAAACTCCTCTCCCTGCTGCCCTGTTGTACAACCTCTTCAGTGTGACATAACATACATGGTACCACTAGAGTAACCATGATCAGATACACAAAACGGTTCTGCTGCCTGCCCCAATACTCACACTTCTGTTTTTTCAGCCATATCACTCTTCAGCATCTTTAACAGAAAGGTGCTGAACTATTACCTTCTCTCTGACAGGTGAGGGGGAGGAGGCTGCAAGGCAGAGCATCTGCACTGCAGTCAAGAACCAAACCCAACTCAGATACTGTTCCTGAAACACAAAAGTCACCGTTCATCTGTCCTAGGACACGCTGCTTCCACCAGGATGAACCCATTGGCAGCGATTACATGCCCCTGGCTCCCGTCCACCATGAACACCTGCTGTCTAGCTGTGTGTATTTAGATATTCTCTTGCAGTGGCAGGCCTAACATACTCATTCATTTATCTATCAAATCTTATAGTTCAATAGTATGATACCACAGGTCTGAAGAAGCAAAAGAAAACGGACCAAGAAAGGAAGGTAGAAGTAAAATAAGCAATAGCAGATATTGTTGAATATACCTTTTGTGATTTTGCTATTACAATTCAAAATTTAGTTGAATGCCATTATTTCACTCACTAACAATTCATACATTCCTCATAGAAATTATGAGTTTCTATATACCAACCAAACCAGCTGCTCTAAGAGTAGGCAATAGCCTACTGGTTTGCAGACCCATTTGGTTTATTGTGGGAGAGCTATGTACAAACCATGCTCTTAACGAGACACCGAACTACTGTTTTCCACCTGGTTGCCTGCATCCACTGTTTCTCCTCATAAATCAAAAAACTTGGTGTAAGCATTAAGTGAACAAAAGAAAAATCACAAAACTCAGCCTTCCTGTAGATTGCAATGCTTGTCCCATCAAATTCCAGACACTCGATTTTTTTTGGATACCTGGAAGATTTAAAGTCTTCTTTGAAGCTACTGCCTACTGCAAAAGCCCAAGAGTACTGCTTTCCATCATGAGAATGCCAAGAAATCACTAACACAGCAGAAAAATCTTCTGTATTTCCAAAATCCCACTGCACCTATACATTTAACACAACAATGTTGACTCCTTCAAGGTACAGAAACAAGCAAGCATTACAACTCCCTGGCCACAGACAAAACACCAAAATATCAACTTAAAAGAAGATTTTGTACAGTCCCAAAGAGTTTTGCTTTGGCTACGTTCGCCTGAGTTTATACACTGGAGTTTTCAGCATCACTTGCAAACCTCAAACCATTTGTTTCCAGCAAGTGCTCTGCAGCTTGCTCATATTCAAACTGCATTTTGGTAGGAACAAACTTGTACACCATCTTCCACACATTTTTCTCTTGTTCACAACATGCCGTTCATCCAGCCACACTCCATCTGGTTCAGCAGCAGAGTGCAGGCCTGCTTCCATGGCAGATACCAAACACGTTGTGAAATCCCACTCCAGACTGTCAAGTGTGCTGGGATGTCTTTGGTACACCGAGGGCATGTCAGCTTACGCCAGCCAGGCCAGTACTCCTATCATTCAGCATGTTTGGATAAACAAGGTTTGAGTAAGGTACCCTCACGCTATGCTTAATTCCTTCCCCTGGTAAGCCAGGGGGTCCCTCTGACCTTGTGCCAACATGTAGGCACACAGCCTAAAATTTGGGCATTAAATCCAGGTCAAGCCCTTGAGCAACATGCCCCCTAAAGCCACACCCACTACATCCAGAATTTTAATGCAGATTTCAAGAAATACACCTTCCATCACCTCTGGCTTGCTCCCTCACTCCCCAGTGGCTGTGGGGTCACAGTTCCCTATGAACTTCCTCCCTCATGGTACCTGCAGTCCAAAAGAAAACAGATCTTCAGACACCCCCCATCCTTCCCCCTCTCCCTGCCGCCCATCATACTCACTCCCGGCTCTGAATTCCTTTGCCATGACTTGATTTCCACTCTGTGCACCCCACCCTCGTGCTGTACTCGCTCACTGCAATAGTCCACCAAAGCCAAGGCTTCTCCCCTCGGTTCTCCTATCGCGTTCTGCCGGAAGCCTCTTCTTCACGCTGCCGCCTGCTCACGTGAGATGCACCCGGCGATGCAGAGGAGGACAGTAGGTTACCAAACAGTCGAAACACCACAGCATCACGTCTTTAGTGTTTGAAACATGCTTTCCCGTTTTTGCAACACCACGTTTCAGTTTCAAAAATGGTCTCTGTTTTTTTTTTTTCCAGGGTGAAAAGTAACACAGCTTTCAGAATCAAAATGGGAAAAAGTATTAGTTACTGGAAATGCAAAAAACCCTCCTGTGTATAATGAAAGAATTCCCCCACTGGAACAATGTGCTCAGTTGGATTCCCATTTCAACACATTGTTACTTACCACATTAAAAGCAATTTGGTTTTCTGATTTGTCAATACTTTTATTTTTATAAAGGCACTGCCTTCATAAAAATAAAGCGTCTGGGCTCTGTGACACCCAGACACCTCTCCCCTGTGCTACTTGTTCTATGGCCAGGCGAGAGGGAGGGGTTACATCAAGATCCTGCATCTCTCCCTCCCTCCCCCTGTGTATTTTGGCAAGACTCTTTTAGCATGGTAACTGAATACCAGGCACATTCATCAGCCTAAGCAGACTGCTCCTTCTCAGTCTGCTCAGCAGAAAACCAGGGCCAGTTTCGGCTGCATACATATATATTCCACTTGGAGCAACACAGGCACGTTCAGTTAGTGTAACAATTTTTTTTTATTTCAGTTACTTTTTCACATATAACTTTATGTAGGCTACAAAAATCGTGAAATGCAGAAATGGTATTAAAACTGCAAACTTAAAAGTCTTGATAAAAAAAAAAAGTGTCTTTCCCTGCTAACAATGACCATTTAAAACAAACCATATTTTGATGGATTCATTTAATAAACATACCATACACTTCTCAAAAATAAATAAACAACATCAGAAAAACCATCAACAACATGAAGCATTTAGTTGTCTCTTTTTTTTCCTTTAAAGACAGAAATTAAATTTCTAGGCACAGTTTTAGGCATTATAGAGGACACAGAGGCAATAGGTTAGTGTGCACTGCTCTGTACAAAAATACAGTCTGAATAAATTACATTGCTAGCCATAAGATTAGACTTCACTTACCAGCCAGTTCATTGCATGTTTAATAATATACAGTTACATGCTAATCCATATATATCATTTATATTTCAAACACATAAGTGTCTCTATATTTGTTTTTAAAATTTACAAAAGCTAAACGAAGTTGTGCAAGAAATCCAGAAGAGGTGCTACGTACTTGTCAGCACCGGACGGTATACTTTAAGCTTAAAAAATACAAATAACTAGCCCTGCTTGCACGTTTGCTATATATATATATTTATTCATATATATTTGGAAGAAAAAAAAATTGATTTGTTATGTGAGAGAATCATCCTGCCAGTGAGATAAAACCAAACAACTGAAATAATGGTGGCATGACACAAGCACAACATATAAAATGATTAATCTCGTACGTACAGTCAAGACACAGATATGTATCCTTTTTCTGGCTAGAAAAAAAAAATCAGCATAATGTTGTATTTACTTTTAGTTCAGTGCTGAGAAACAGAATGGTTGCCGAAACTGGCAATTGTAAGGGGAAAAAAAAGAAATGACAGTAGCAACATAAGCTAAAGGTAGGTACCTAAACCCATATACTAGATGCCCAAACACAAAGGACCTGAGGATTTTGAGAGGTGTGTCCTAATAGACTGGATTATCGTCAAGAGGAAAAGCAGTTGTTGAGACTGAAAATCAGATCTCTGACTCAAATATGAATGAAGAACCTTGTCTTTAGGCATTCATGTCTGTAGACTTTTTGCCTGAACGTCTTTCGTATTAAGATCCGGGTGACTTTCAGAGCGCATGCCATTAATTTGCTTATGCCTCGGGCCTGACATTTGTTTTTGCTCAAACTTTACACAAAGAAAAATTACTTGATAAATTAGTAGATACGATATGGGTTCAGCACGGTACCTTCTTGTCAGCACAGGCAAAGTGCCGCACAACGTCAGCACCGAAAACTGCTCTCCTAGAAAGGTACAGAAATCTTCTCACAGTGGGCTTCTCTACGTTAACCTAATTCCCATGCCAAGCTACAATGTTCTCCATGCTGCTAAATAAGAGCAGAACTACACAGCTGTTCAGAAAGATACAGAGTTAACTATATACTGAATATCCGCCTTAAGTCAGTCTCAGGAAAAAAGCAGAGTTACAAATGCTCTCTGGCGCCTGTGAAACAAGTAGACATAATTTTTCCTCCCATCCTTTTTGTTCTCCAGGCATTGCCATACAATCCCTTCCAAGTCAAGCTATCATTTTGCTCCATCTAATCTAATTAATCACCACTGGTCCTGGAAAGACTGCTGATACGGAATATTCTGCCACGGTAGTAAAGATTTAACTGGAGAGCCCCAGAGTTTTATAAAAAAATCTCCGTATGTCAGCAATACTTTCACAACAACCTCCTAACGGCAGCCCTGTGGTCCCACGGTCTTTGCAGAACCTCCGCGCCCTGTGAACGGTGGCACAGGCATTAACACTGTAGATGCGGTCTTAACATCGAGTAATTCAGCAGTCTTTTCCATGGCACCAGCAAAACCATTTGTATAGAGGTGGATGTGCAACCCCAGCATACCTACTTTTGCAGAGGTCCACATAGAATATATTTTAAATTTCTCCATTAAAAAAAATAGTTATTTTTAAAGATTACAGTTGTATAAAAATATGTTCATAATTAATTGAAAATATCCAAATAAGCAAATCATAAAAAAAAATAAAAGTGATGCGGATTAAATTCATGTAAACGTTCTTCCTATTTTATCTTGGGTTTCATTTCACGTGTACAGTCTCTGGATGTTTTAAGTGGGAAACATACTAAGCAAGGAGTAATTAGATGTACATAATCATCAGCCAGTCCATTATAAACTCAGCTTTTACAAACAAGAGATTACCTCCTGCAGTGCTAATGCTTTAAGATGGACATGATAGGGTCTCAGCTGTATTCCTGATGATCAAAGACACTCGCAACCTAAGTAGATTTTTTAAAAAAGGCAGTTTTTTCATTACAACAGCCTTAGAAAACAATTTTTAGTAATTACCACATTACCCATGGAATAGCACATAGTTATTTTGTCCGGTTCTGCCTTAAGTTGATGTGAACTTTTAAGCATTTCCCATAACACAGAGTCTGTACAAGGGCATATACAGAAGACAAATCATTTTATGTTTATTTTGTAACAGCAGCCAAAATTGGGGATACCAATCCAAGACTCTCAAGAATGTGTACAAAGTTAGTATTTTAACCACTGCATCACAGCTCACATTACAATTTTAAGACGAAATCGTCTCTCTCCCTCTGCATTTATATTTGTTCTATATATATTCATTTATACTAACAAATACCTTTCAAAAATATAACTGAACTTGTTCCAGATGCATTCTTTTCATGAAGTTAAATGGGTACTTAGGACAACTGCAATTCATTCATGCATTTTAGATGCCTCAGGGACAGATGAGGTCTGTTTCTACTCCCCCCGATCTCCACCCTCCCAGCAAAACACTCAGAGCCGAGACAACTTCCAACTACACAGTCAGAAGCACATGTCTCCGGGTTTGGACTTTCTTCAACAATCTGCTACAGCTGGCACGGTGATGTCGATTACCAATTCATGAAATCCTGTGCGGTTGGTGGCTTGTTTTTTTTTTTTGTTTTTTTTTTTAATTTCTTATTATTCTCCCAGAAGACTGTTGAATGCAGATATTAGACAAGTCATTAACCAGTTACACTCACTGCCCTCAACACAGTCACTTGCAACTAATTCCTTAAGAGCTTTTTTGAGCAAGTAACAAGGGGCCAACACAGCCTATTGTACAAGATGCCATTGCCTGCTTATCAAACATCTGAATCCTCTATGATACAGGGAAACTTCTAAATGGAGCCTATACCAGCTGCTCCCCTGAAGGCGACAGCAGATGCTGGCGTTGCATTCTCATTCCAACTAGTTTTCTCACAATGATCGCTGTCACGTAGATCCTTTTGCTTGTTGTCAGGAAAAATGAAGCTTATGTATCAGCAGCTTGCAGCATCTGCCTATGTAAGATCAGCAATCCTAGTGTTTGCAGGTCTTTTAAATGGTTGTAAAAGCTGGTTATAGTGTTCACACCCAAAAGGCAAAGGCTATTTTATCAACAGAGCAGACTGTTTGGTGCTCCACAAGTGTTCTAAAAAAACTGTGAGTTAGAAAAGATGGGGTAATCCTTTTGTTATTTTTCTTTCCATTAAAGGATTCTAGTAATAGTCTTCATAGTTCTTAGGGTTCAGGCAATAAAGAATGGCACCCCCAAACGAAAATATAGTTGCGCCCCAAGCCAGGCCATAGCCCCAGTTGAACTCATGGTATATTTTCAAGCTGACTGTTTCGATGAACTTGATTGGGTAAAGGACTAAGCTGCACACCTGAAGAACAACTGAAAGAGAGAAAAAACAAAAACAACACCAAATATCAGAAGAAGCCTTAATTAATTTCCATAAAACAAGGAAAACATCACATAACTGAAATTCACATTTAAAATGCTCTTGGTGTGTTTTTAGCTTGGAAGTACTGCTCTTTTTGGAAAAAAAAAAATCACCTTCATTTCACTGACAGAGAACATAGCAGTTCTTCCATATTCCCTTGTTGATGAACAAATTTTATTGCTATGGTATAACGATGATCCTTCAGGTGTCCACGAAATAAACAGTGAAAGCAATCTTTTCCCAATTCTTTTCTGTCTCAGCTTTTTATTTTAGTTTGCAGCTGTTATTCCTTCCATAATAACAAAACTAAGGTCACTTGTTCTACAGCTATTATAAATAAGTCAAAATGAGAAGCAAGAATAAACAAATATTAAGAAACATAGATCAGAATCAAATCATTTAATAGCCTAGAAATAATTCACTGTAGTAGGTGATACATATTTATGTTCAGCAGAGACTCACTGAATTACATATTTCATATGCATTACGGTGTACTGTAATCAGAATTAATGATATTGTTACACAGAATACCAAGGAATCTATAATAAAGTTTGATCAGTCACTAAACGTCCAACCGGCAAAACATTGCCTTGTATTATGAATTTAGGGGGTGGGTCAGAAATGCTTCATGATGAAAAAAAGCTAATAAAACAGATCAAATCCAAGGCAGTAAAAAGCTTAAAAATTATTATTTTCTACAGCACTATCTCTGAGAGAGCCAGATCTCCTGCAGCCTGATCCACACGTCTGCAGTGGAATTCAGCAAACCTGTTAATCATTGTGCTACATGAAAAAAACCCACATATAGTAACCTGAAAAGGAAAATACACAGATGAAGAACCTCAGTTTTCACAAGAAGATTTCAGTTTCATTGGCTTCCATTCTCTTTTAAATTCAGGCGCACTGTTAGCAGAAAATTGGGACAACAGTTTCCAAGGTAAGCAGGTGAAAATTACACTTGAAGACAAGAACAAGCTGCATGATGTAGTGATTCTTCAGGCCTCTAGTTCTGCCACCCACAAAAGACAAAACATTGTAGGAATGTACAAAACATCCTTTTTGCCTCTCAAATATATGATACGGCCTTATCGCAACGCTCCCTTCCAGCATTTTACACTCATGATTTTTAAAGACTTCAGCACGTGACTTGCCTCTGCAAGCAACCCCCGCTCCCGGATTACAGTCACGGTGGGCACATCCACAAAGTTAAGCACGTACTTAAGTATCTGCAGGCCTGAGACATACGCTGATGGAAGTTCAATGGTATGCAATGTAATGCCATAATAACTACTTTCTTTATCATTGACTGGGTCATTTTTTACACTTTATTAGGTATCATAAGAAGAACAAATGCTATTTAGAGAATTGTTATAAAGCCAGCGCCAATATAAAATGCCAATGGAAGACTACTTCGGACTGCAGAAGCCCTTCTGAAATTTCGCTGAGACATGACAGGAAAATAAAATAACATTAATTATATTCTCCTACTGCTTGAACACTTTGCACACTCAAAATCTGCCGTTTGCCTTTTCAGTCCCACACGTACTCTCTAGAGTCGTCAAACTGGCACCTTTCATTAGCCCTGGAGACTAAGCTTTCCTGTCCTCTGGATGGGGACAGGTATGGGGAAATGCTTTCCAATGTTCATTAAACATCCTTTGTGGTAACACTTTACAAAACACTCATCGGAAATTTCTCCTCCCCCCCGCCTCCCCGTCCACTTAAGCCTACAGACTAGTCTTTGGACTCTTACTTGAGACTGACGATCTGAATAATGTTTGGGTAGTAGATTTTCTGATGTGGGTACTAAAATCCACAGGATTTTTTTAATCCTAAAGTTATTGAAGTGTTACCTTGTGTTATTCCATTTTAATATAATTTTTGTCTGCCAGCTCACAAAATACTGCGCAACACTGGAGAAATTTTGACAGGGTACACCAAGGGAAGCGCATATACTTAGGAAAAGATTACACATTCCAATTCTGTATAATGAGGGCATCATTACACTCAAAAATACCTGAACATATGCTCAGCTTTCAGACACATCTTTAAGATCATTCAAAGTCAAAAAGGATTTCCTAAGATGACTGGATATAAGCAGGTTCTTCAGTGGCTTCCAGAACTGGGGCTGCAGCATCTCTGTTGAGTCAACACAGGAATTGTTCTGTTGTGTGCATGTCAAGTGCCAGCCAAGGAAGCTCTCCATCTTCCCTCAACATATGAAATATGCTGAATTTTAATCTACAAATTTGACTTATCAAAACAAAAAAGTGATTCTGTCAGGAAGAGGAACATGTGGCTAAAGGAGCACCACTCACAGCAGGTATTTTAGGTATTTAGACATTTTTATAGTGAGGGTTCCTGCTTTTGCTACTACTGGTCCAGCTATGCTACTGAAAAACTCAAAGGAAGCACTGACAGCAACTGGCCAGTGGAAACAATCCCACTGCACAACACCGCCATCGCTTTGCATTTTTTTTGCCTCCCGTCATTGCTGCCCCCTGTAAAGTGGGAAGGGACCTGGGCAGGCTAGAAAGAACAGTTAGTGAAGGTATGAAAAATGACCAGTACGACCCAAAAAGATGTTAAAACCAATGCTTGCAACTATTGATCCGCTTCCAATGAACTGAAAGGAACTTCATGCTATTTTGACCTGCTTATCAGAAGCGTATGTACTACTTTCCTTCAGAAGCACTAGTCTTTTTCGGTAGAAAAAAAGGCTGCAAAAGAAATCTTAAAAAAAAAAAATTCCACTTCAAAATGCTACTCAAAAAAGACTAGTCATCTCAAACTAGACTATTCACTTCAAGTACAGACCCATTTTTATGACTAGCACTATGATGCTTGCAAGACAATTGCACAGGGACAGGAATACTAGTTTTGTTCCACTTACAAGAAATATATGCAATTATATGTACCCACCATATTAAACTGGCAAAAATCACAACAAACGTTTTAAAACTAGGAAAATATAATCTTTTTTTGCCTTGTTCAAATGTTTGACCATAATAGTTTTGCTGTCCAGAAAAACTTATGATGTGGCCTTCTAATTGGTCTATATTTATTAAAATGGTCGTGCTGGCTACTAAGTTCTGTATTTCTGTTCTCTACACTGTTCCTCCTGCTCATTCACATGAGCAGAGCACCAATAGGTGTTGCAGTTTCAAAGATTAACACGCAAGCAACTGCTAACTAGGAAGTTGTTTGTACTTAATATAACCTGTGCAATTAATTGGGAAGCAGCATGAAGAGAAAGGGGGTCCGTGCTGATTTTTAAAATATTGCCAGCTCAAGAACAGACCACCCTGCTACACAGGAAGGCCAGGAATTTCAGCAGGAGGCCCAGTTGGTCAAACAGGGAGTTTCTCAATGAATGTGCAAAAAAGGGGGACACAAGAGCAGGAAACAAGGACAGACAATGAAAGACAGTATAAAAGCACTGGTTTGATATTTAGATACAAAATCTGGAAGTCTGAAGCCCAGCTGGAGCCCAACAGTAAGCTGGAAAATGGCAAAAAGAGTAATAAAGAAGGACTTCCGCAGGTGCATTAGTTGCAAAATGAAGTTCAGAAAACATATTTATACAATGATGGACAGGAAAGCCAGTCTAAGTGACAGATGATGCATCGTGACACTTTCTCCAAAACCTCTAAGTGACATGGTTTGGAAGGGTATCAGCAGTGCAGGAGCAAGTCAGGGATGACTTAGAGTTGCATCCATATTTATGGAGACAGATGGGATTGACCCAAGGGTGATGAAAGATTCGGCCAATGTGATCTTGCGTCCTCTATCATCTATGAAAAACCACAATGATCAGGAGATATTTAGATGAATGGAAAAAGGTTAACGCCGTGTCCATCTTTAAAAAGGCCAGAAATGAAAAATCCACAGAATTACAGGCTCGTCAGCCTCAACTCATTCCCTGGAAACATTATGGAGTACATCCTCTTGGAGTCCACCTCCAAGCACATGCAGAACAAAGTGCCAATCAGTAGTGAACATGAATTCACCAACTAAGGACAAGGGTCCAAAGAGTTGCCAAGACAATCAGAATCCTGGAGCAAATCATCCTGAAGAGGAGCTAAGGAGCAATTTCAAACCAGCCTACAGTTACCTGAAAATGTAGCTGAAACGATGATAGAAAAAACCCACCTCTTCTTTGTAGTGCCAGGCAACTTAAGATAATGGAAATGGACACAAATATCAGTTTCAGAAATTCAGGATGAACATCAGGAAAGAAAGAAATATCATAAGGAGAGTAGTATGGCACCAGGATGACACGCTTGGAGAGGTTGTGGAATCTTCATCCTTGGAGTTCTTCAAGACTGGTCCAGACAGAGCTGCAGCTGACTGACCTAGTGTTAGAGGTTTTCCTGCCTCAGCAAGAAGACTGGACTACATGACCTACAGAGTATCTTTCCTGTCAATATTTCTTTGATGCTATGACTCTTTTTGCTGCCCTGTAGCAACTAGCACTACGTCCTACTGAAGTCAGTCCTACTTTTTCAGACCATTCTATCAATTTCTCAAAATCAAATTCTGTCCTTCAACGTACGTGCAATTTTTTCTAGCTTCATTGTAGAATCTGACAAGTAGACTTTTATTCTATCTTCCACATCATCATGAAAATAGGTAACAGCACAGAACTGAGGAAGCAATCCAGCCAGACTGTGCTTTGCCTCTCTGTCAGAATGGGAAGATACATCCTCTAAATAGTCTCCAAATATCATCTGCCGCCATTTTTTTTTATTCTTTCACCTATAATACTTTCACTTAGCAACTGCTTCCCTAGCTTATGTGTAAAAGCATCCCGTGAAATGTGTTAAAAGCTTACTAACCGCATCAGGTTATTCTTCTAAACATTGTTAAAACATAGGCGCAGAAGGCAAACATCTTTTAAATTACTTTTTTCGTTTGCTTTTATGGACTTTGAACAATTACAAAGCCTCTTTCTGCCCCTAAATTAAGACTCGGTTAGCACTCAGTTATCTGTTAACCATTATCATGAGACTCCTATGCTGACAAGTTTGTGAGCTTGTACTTTGAGGACGCAGCTTTCAGGGCCAGTTTGGTTCATGAGCACTAAGACACCCCAGCAAGTACCTAAGCTAGTGACACCTCTGCTAGACCAAAAATGCTGGGAAGAACTGTATGAGTCAAGGTGGCTCCACGCAAGAGTGTCCTGCAACTGCCTCTCTGTATGCTCCACGTTTTTCCATTACCTGAGGTATTCCTGTTCTTCTCCCCATTACACAGAGCTGACAGTATGTATTTTAAACACAGTCACATCTGTTGATCACTTGCTGGCTTATTCTCAGTATCTATGTTATTTTTTTTGTCCCTTTGCTTTCTCATGTCTTCCAATCCTAGTCAGTCAATCTTCTTCCTCACCCACAGAGTTTCTAACTGAAACCTGAAGCTGAGAAAAAAAGAAAAATAAATAAAAATAAATCAAAACTATAAGAAAAAAAAACCAACTGGAGACAACTGTTTGACTCTAAAGTGCCTTTCCATTTTCCTTTTTTTCCATTCTGACACACAGTGACGTTTTCTACCTGACACTCAAACAGATCGTTAACTGTCTCTGGGCAATTCACCCTATGTCCTTCTTCCAGAGGCAGCTGGTACACTCCGAACCAGAGTCCTACAGAATACTTGGTCTTGTCAGCAGATTCACAGGCTGTGGCAGGTTTTATTCTCAAAGATCTTCTGTGAAATCCCCAGGTGAAGGTTTGAATCCATGGACACTTGCATAAGGCACAAAATCGACTGTGCTGCAATCTTAACTTTCCCCTCTTTGGTAGAGGACTCTTTCCATAATTCTTTCAAGATACGCCAGTCCATATTCACTTCTAAAAATAGCTGACATGAAACATAATATCTGTAAGAAATGACACTAACAATGTCAGCATCAAGTCCCAAAAGGATTCCCCTCAGATTTGCCAGATAATGAAGAAGAATGGGGCAGGCTGTCTAGGCCTCATCATCTCTCTTCTTATTATATGCTTCAGGTCATGGCTATTTAAAATACATGTGCATACACACACACGCACAGGCAAAGGAAACAGGTGAACACTGCTCATGAGCTAAAGCACCAAGGTATTTTCCTTTTTTGATGCAAGTAAGCTTTAAACCTTCCTTCCTCCCCAACTTTTGTAGTAAAGACTGGAACTAGTCTTATGCAGAGGAAAACAGATTAAGCATTAAGCCAAACAGCAGGATTTGAGGATTTTTTTTTTGCCCCTTTTTTTTAGTACAAACTTAACTATAGTCTAAATGAGCAATACGGCAAGATAGGCAGCGTACAGCTGAACAATTACTAAGTTACGACACAATGTTACAAGAAATTAAGTCAACATCCAAATAATAAACCACTACAGAAATTCAATAATCCCATTTCCAAAGTTAACTGCCCAGCATGCTTTATAATCTCAGAATTAATACTAAATTTTAAAATAACAGCACCAATGCCTTTATTCATTCAACCAAGCAAGCAATGCGACACATAGAACAAAAAGATACGATTTCCGCTCAGGAAATCTGATCCTAGGTTGCATTCATTTCCTAAAAGCAACTGAAATATAACGTACCAACATTTCTCGAGCAAATAAAAGTGCATCTTAAAGCACTGCGGCTCAATCAATGTATCGTTAACAGCAGGGGGCAGCAGGAGCCTTCCCCGGAGCTCGGTTTCATTCCTGAACACCCTGCAGATTCTGTGCCCTTATCTTTTCATATCCTTGTAAGTGCCTCTTTTTAATACATCCCAAAGACCGGGTTCTGTCATCCTCTTCATTACGGGCTATCTGAAAGGGCTTAAGCTGCTGGTTCCAATGCAGATATGAGTGACAGGATGAAGGCAAACCATGCTTGGCGAGTCTCCGGAGAAACAGAAACATCCGTGCTGACTAAGCCCCAAAACACCAGAATGCACGAAAGGAGATGATTTGATATTGTAATTATACCTCACTGGACCAGTCTTACAGACAATTCAGATTCATAGGTCTCCCTTAAGATTTTGTGATAGTCTGTATAAACTGTTCCATTTTCACGTTTTTAAAACCAAACAGGGACTGCGCTGTGACAGCTTGTTAAATTAATAACTAAGTAAGCAAGCTGACACAATGAAATGAATTCCTCATGGCACAGAGGCATATATAAATACCTTGCAACATAATCCTATTTATTTTCACACGCAGGCCTTCAAGGGTTCACATTTGAGTATTAATTATCCTGTTTTAAAATTGTAAAAGCAAGAACGTTAAAATAACAGAAACGGCTTTGTACGAAGAATAAAAATGGGGACATCAAGCAGCACAAAGTCACAGACTAAAAATAGTACTTTGAGATTTATCCTCTGTAGTTGCCCCTGCTGCATGTACTTCACAAAACAATAAATATAATGCAAATAAATAATTGTTTATGAACCAGTAATAGTGCAACTGCAAAAACGATTAATGCCGTGCAGAACCGGTATCCTGATAAACCTCACCGGAGTTAACACAGAAGTAAACCAAATGCCTGTGAATTAGTATGCAGAACAAGGCCCGTCTTCCTTCACAAAAGTGAAGCTGCTCTCATGAAATTTTCATAATGGTGCCAGTAATCTGCTTACCTGCAGCAAAGAGCATGACTGCAACTGGTCTGTAGAACCGCCTCCGAGATCCCACGCAGATAGAGATCAACCCAACCAGGAAAGCTATGAGAATGATGGCAGCACCACCCAACAGCAAAGCCAGAGTAGCTATCTGCCAGTCTAGGGGGAAAGAGAGAGGGGGGGGCGAAAAAATGGTAACACAATTTCAGTAAAACAAGCCCATAGGCAGAAACAGCAGAATATGAGGAATGCAGAGCATCAAGGCTTGGGTAAACAAACAACTGGGCTTTGCGTTCCTTTTCTCCTAATTAGCGAAACACCTTTATACAACAGATGCAACTCAGGAGCGAAGTGCCGCAACCTCTCATACTTTTTCAAGGCTTAGTTGGCCTCGCTGGGATTTTGGCTCGAGTAAGACTGAATAATTTGGTCCCCTGGTTTCGTCCAATTTAGAATGAGCAATTGAGGCTGGGTCAGGATTAGCTAGCCTGTGTTAGCTGACCCCCCGTCTGACATAACTTTCTCACAGATGAAAGTCAAACCTCTGCTTGAGGGTGACACAGGAAGGGAAATGAATGGAGGATCATCATACATACATCACCTGGGAACTACCAAGGCCACATAATATGAATAGCAAAACTTAGGTAAAGGAAGGAGATGCTCAAAGGAATAATAAAAAAAAAAAAAAATCATTTTCAACACCAAAAAAGGTGAAAGTTAAGTCCTTATAAAGGCAGTAATGATCATTAGATGTAGCCCAAGTCAAATCTGAAATCCGCTTTAAAATGTCAGTCATCCTAAAGTATCAGTTTTTCTTTTCTTCCCCCAAAAGGAACTTCTGGATTTGGCCCAGTGTATTTTCTAGTTATTTTCATACATAATGGATGCAGTTACAAACAGCATTCTTGCTGTCTTAAATCACATAAAACAAAATCCATTTGCAAGTTGATGGCCATCATGGGTCTATACAGCATCAAAGATCTAACTTAAAAGCATCTGTAGGATTTTAGAAAGGCACGGGCTTTGTGCTGTCTCTCCTTGCAAAACAGTATTTAAGACCTTCTCTCTCTGCAATCATGGGCATCAAGAAAAAGATTCAGATCACCCCTGTTTATGACTACTATTGAGGAGTTCAAAGAAGATCATCTGAAGTCAGCTTGTGGGAAAAGGACCTATGGATCCAATGCATCTCACTACTTTGAAAATACTAGCAATACATATGATATTCAGAATAAAATGGCCGAATCACAGAACGGTTTGGGCTGGAAGGGACCTTAAAGATCATCTAGTTCCAACCCCCCTCCCATGGGCAGGGACACCTCCCACTAGACCTGGTTGCTCAACGCCCCATCCAACCTGGCCTGAATGTGTTACACAGTTCAAAGAAAATAAGATTAGTTATTTCCAAAATAAATTTAGAGATCTTAAGGTTACTAAAATAAGAACAAGAACAAAAATCCACATTCTCTTTTTCAAAAGAGCAAAATTCAGTGTTTTAAAAAACAGTACATCCAGTTTCAAGAGGGATCTAATCTGCTGAAGATACCGACAGTGCAGCTGTGGGGTTTGGGAACGGAAGGCTGGCAGCCATTATCACCACAAAGCTTCATATATTATATGAAAAAGGATGAAGGAGATTAAAAGAAGAAAGTGAATAGAAGAGCTATAAAAGCATTGCTAAGAGAAAATTCTTTTAAAGGTGTGTTTGTGCAAGTACATACATTTATTTTCATTCTTTTTAGAAATCCAGGCATGTTGTTTACTAATACTTTAATTACTAAGTACTCAACCTTTCAAGCTCTTTTAACTCCTTGTTTTCTTACTTTACCAAACACCAAGGCTGGAAACAATCTCTCATTCTCCTACCTTCAGCATGCAATCTCTAACGTCAGTTTGCTGTGTGTCCCACTGTGTTACTGTTATTGGGATGGAAATACGATTTTAGTTACAGATGGGAATGTTATGAAGAGTGGTTTCTAATGGTGACGTGATCCTTCAGAAACACCAAGTGGTTACTGTACTGATGATTTAGAATGTATTCTTCCAATATCAGAGTGCAATACGGATATAAAATACAGAAATAAATAAACAGAATGGACCACTTTGGAACAACATGAAAGGAATCCTTGCACTAGAAAATTACACAGATACAAAGACTAGACACATAAATCCATATTGCCCCAAAGTTAAAAGCCATACAAAATTGATGAAATAAATCAAAGGGCCAGATGGGAAAACTCAGAAACTAAGACTTTGACAGCCACTACAAACAATAAAATATTAAATGTTATCTTCACATTGATCAGACGCCAAAGTCTAATGCAAAGGCTACTCCAATCTTGCACACCTTTCAACTAAATGGAAAAAAAAGTTGAGTATCCTCTTGCTTTCCAAAACCACACTCGCAAGACCACCAAACAAGTGAAAATAACTAAGACAAAGATGATATAAGCGTGGGGTTACAATATAGTTTAGCTTCCATGACAGATATATCTATGGATTTTGGAAAGGTTAAAAAATAAATAAACTACCTTACTATAGTACTGACGTGGGAGGTAGAAAGACAAGTCAGTGTTGGGAAACACCTACACTCCCAACTAAAAAAGAACTGACTTAGTTAAACAAAATTAATTTATTGACTAAGAGAACCTACTCAGTGATGTTGACAGTCGGACAAACCTGAGGCTCTTAATGTTCCTCACTACTAGCTGAGGGTCAGGTATTGAACGTTGTGCTCTGGGCCACAGTGTCTGGAACTGCCTCTTTATTTTACCTCCAGCCTCCATTTACAGGAGCATGCAGTGCCACCAGCCTTTACCTTGTGGTTAAAGAACATCATGAAGTTCAGACATCAGTGCACGAAGAATACTGGACTGAATTTTCCTGTATCGCCTACCATGGAAACTACATGTTTAAATCTGTTTGTTATCTTAGAAAAAACTTAACTTTCAATTCTGAAAGCCATTTGATCTGGTGACAAAATAAAGCTTATGCTGGATGAAGGAAGCAAAACCTTCTGCATGGGCCTTCTACTTAACAGCAATTATTTTTTAAGAGAAAATCCAGGCCACTGGACTTTAGACAAAAGAAACATCCAAAGAAAATCAAATCATTGCTTCTGAAGGAAGAACACCCTGTAAGTTAGATAGCTACAACAATATAACCAGCAAACACAGTTTTCTACAGTAAGAATCTGGAGTTTTCCTCAGACTACCCAGGAGTGATTTATAACACACAGTATCAAACCGGGAACAGCAGATTGCTCTGTTACACAGTGTTACTGGTACACAGAACATAAACATCACAAGCCTACTTTAGAGTATCCAAAATATACTTGCACCGTTCCTAAGCGTGCACCAATCTTGCAGATAAGTTACTACACTCGGTTCAGGAGCCTCAGCAGTTCAGTGAGGCTGCTTGTTCTCACAGAGATAGAAACATGCATAAACATGAGCAAAATGGGACATTACGGATGCTCATTATTAGTTTTCTGGATGCAAAACACAATCTGGTTACACTTCAAGAATGTACATCCGTATTTTTCACTGTACATCACTACAATTTATTTACACTACACATCCACTATCTAAGAAAAACCTTAAGAACTAGTAAAATTGCACTCCCACAAATCTTAAAATCTAAAAGTTTATTAAGCCCTGTCATCTCACAGCCATGCCCACATTAAGTTGCTTTGTTGGTTTATAACCATAGAGTCAACAGAAAGCATAACTTCAGATTTTTTCAGTGTTCGTGATCTTAGCAATATGTTAAGAATTACACTGATATTGCCACCTATCTCATCTGAACAACTAGAATTAATACATTTTGACAATCGTTAAGTAACTCAAGACAGATTTCTTAAGAAAAGCCTCACTTCATATATACTATTTTTAGGTCTGAAAATCCAAACATGTTTTTGAACTGCACAAGAAGCACCACAATGTCCATAGCCATGAGAAATATATACTGCAGTTCTGACAGTGATGACACTGTTTGCATAATTTTTATTATAACAATCTGCCTATTAGTTTAGGAATGTGGATTTCAATATTTGGAAACATATATAAATATGAACCTAGGTACTTCATACTTTTTTTTCAAAATATATATGGTGTAAAATTTATAAAAATTACCATCTTCAGTAAAAAAACAAACAAACCCCCAAACCATGATGATAATGTTTCTTTTCAGTTAATTCCTCATACATAAGTCAGTGCCTTTCTGTAAGGACAGCTTGGTCTCATTGCTCTTTGGAAATTCTGCCTGTTTCTTAATGGTGTGGAATCACAGTGTTAATTGCACATTGAAATGCGTGACTCTCCTCCCTTCTTCCCCCAAAATGAAATGACCTAGGGCTTCAAGCTGTACACTCATTTTTAATTAAGAGCAGCTCTATCTGCTCTATTTCTTGGGCAAAATAATACTTCAGTACTAGGATAAAATCAGGAAAAGCCATAAAAGAAGAAAACATCTCAAAGTTTTGAAATGATTATTTTAATAAATAGGTCATTTGTTAACACAAGAAAGAGCAATGCAAGGCTAGCATTGCCATAGATTTCATGTTTTCAGCAAGCTCCCCCAAAATTAAACATTTTATCTACATGGCATTCTACAGTAAAAGAAGTGGCAGGCGTAAAAACATATCGTGGCATATGTGAAACATTTGTGTATATGGCTCTTTCAGATGAGGCAAGTGAACTGAATTAATCTCTTAAGAAACAATCAAGTATTCCTTTCTTTCGTACAACGGTTCTCCACTGAGACCTCTCATAGAGGCCGAAGTAAGAAAACGCACGCAGCTGTTACATGATGAAGGTAATGACTGACCTTCTTCTAGCACTAAACAAAACCTTGGTAAGAAACAAAACAGAACAACCCTCTTAGGTAAGTTTTTCCGATTCATTGCAAAGCTTCCACTTATCTGCCCTCAGTCAATAAACATTCTTAGAAATTGTAATATAGCGTTCAAATTCAAGAATAATGAATTAGAAAGAACATGTCAAGCAAAGCATAGAAAGTTGAGGCACCCACGCATAGAAAATTAAATATAACCCACCGAATGTCATAACAATCAACTAAGATAAATAAGATAGCTAGAGATAATCCTAATTGCTTCATACTCAAAACTATTTCTAAGTTTACAAACACTCATCAACTTAGCCATCAAATAGCCAATGAAAGTTTAAAAAGTGTCGTGATTACATAAAAACACAAAGGTAGAATCTAGTTTCTAAAAGTGCATTTGTCGCATGATCAGTAAGATTTCCTCTCTCTTCAGCATGATCAGATGCACAGAATCCTGTGTCAGGCCAAGCTCCATTGAATTCAGTGGAAATACCGAAGTAAAATAAGTACTGCAGTCACCATTAAGTTCTCACATAAAATTATTCCACTGAGAAGTCAGTTCTTTGGAACCTCACTTGAGCCAGAAGGATGTTTTTTTAAGGAGCTGCTCAGATGACTTCTGCTCTGGATGAAGGGGGTATTGGCTAAAGCTGGGAAACCCGGTGTCCATACGTTACTGGGTCCATAATCCTCTGCTCTTGTACAGCCAGCACAAGTCCTGTCTTCTGAGACTCCGTAGCGTATACTTCTGCACACTGCAGAGAGAAGCGCTTTCTGGCAGGATCCATACCAAACCTCCAGTGAGTTGGTCTAGCCACAGCTTTCCACGGTGGAGCCTCGTACAAAAATCACAATAAGTATTTTCTGCTCATTGTCAGTTTGTATAGTATGCTCGTTACTGCTAGCTGCTGCACAGACATACTCTGGCTTTCACATTTTCTTTTTATTTTATTGGTTGAGAATAAGATTTTTCTAAAGTATGAAAATGACTTGTGCGTGTGGATCCCTGAGTCACTGAGACACTTAAAAAGCATCACCAGAGCTGTGGGAACCAGCCATCTATGGCTGAATGCATAATTTCCTTAAGCCAGAACTCAAACACACTACACCAAGGCCGCCTTCTGAAAGCCAGGCATTTGAACATGACATAACTATGTGAGGTCACAGATATGTTAAAAAGAAGCTGTTTGTAGAAGGGAAAACTATTTTCTGCTGCTTCTTCAACCAGAGATTTATGTACTGAGTCACTACCTAAGAAATCGGTCTTCATCCACACACAGTAGCACGCCGGACAAAGTCTCAATAACCCAAGTCCTGCACCACACAGGTGGGCTTAACAACGAGGCTTTCTCATAGCTCTAATTCACCAGGATTTTGACAACCCCCAAACAGAAATTTCAGCATTTTATGCTGGGTGCCAAAATCCCCAAGTGCCTCCTAATGACAATCCAGAGGCTCCACAGAAGGCATCAGTCACTTCCCATTTACTGTACAAGATGCTTGTAGGATGATTTAGCATTCCTGATGCCGAACAGAGAGTCATTTAGAGCCAGCCAAGGAGAACAAGCACAGAGATGTGTCCAAAAAACCAGCTAACTGGGGCAAACCTGGGTCCACCTGCGTCTTGCCAAGACACACAATGCTAATGACTAATGATGGCAGCTGACTAATGAAGGAGGAAAGGCAGGCACCTCCTTAGCTGCAGTATACCAGGGGCTAAGAGGACTTCTCAGAAACTGCACGGTCTTTACTTCCCAGCTCCGGCTCCAGACTTGAACGTCTGCTGCCATTGCCCAGAAGAACTTCTTAACTACTAGGGTAGACTGAAACTTCTGCCGTCTGCCAGACCCAAGCTGGAAAAAGACAAACATGAGATCTATGGGGTCTGTGAACAAATAGGTAGGAGGGAATCCAAATCTGAGTATTGTTTTGAAGTACCTCTTACCTAACTGGTCCCTTCCAACTTTTCAGTGCTGTTTACAAACCTTTCCACTGACATACAAAAATACCCAAGTGTTACCATAAGGCAGCCCAGACTCAGGGCTCTCTCAGCCTTGAGGGAAAAGTCCTTAGCAGCCACCTAGAGTTGTGTCCCTCTCACTCAGGTTCCTCCTACGGCTTTCCTTTTCTCCACAGCAAGATAACCATGATCTGAAGGGAAGAGACCAGCTCCGTTCCAAGCAAGACAATGGCCCACTAGCAGGACACTCTGGGCAGCAGATGCTCTACCACCTACCCTCCTCAGCCTGGGAAGGACAAGCTTGCTAGGTGGGGGGAACTCATTAGGCGGCTGTGGTGCAGACTCTGCTCACCTTTCAGTGGCAAGCAGAGCTCTCCTGCCTTCCACCCGAAGATGCCACTGAGCACACGGTGGACAGTTTGGTTCCCAGAGAAGTGAGCAGCACACAAAGAAGAAATGGTCCCAGTTTGTCAGGATTAACTCTATGGCAGTCTCGCGTAAGATACAGACTGCATCAATCTGCCTGATGTCTCTGTTTCAGGTGCCATGTTCATCAGACCCAGATGTGGCCCCCAAACTGCTGGACTCGAGCTTTCTGTGCGCTTCGATACCATCCCCAGTTTTATCTCCTGTCTCTACAGGAGATCACCCTGAACAACAAACGCAATAAAAATATGGTAAGCAACTCTGCTGTTGTGCAAAGGAGAGAGATTTTGCAAGACAAGACAGTCTAATGCCTGGGGGGGTTACAGATGTATGAGCAACTTGAAACATAGCAGGTGTTTGCTCATCTGCCCACGACACACATCTCTCCTGAAGATTAAAGCTTACATTCCTTATTTATACAAAATAGATACACTTTGGGTTTTTTTTTTTTGTACAGCTGTTCTTTGAGCCATGGCCTGCCTGTATTTCTAAAGTCATGGCATAAAATCCTTTAAATGAAGTGCATCTTCAAATAAAGAGTTAAGTGCTGCCATTATACAGATCTTTATTTTATTATTTAAAGGTAACATGCATTGCACATCACTTTTGCCAACAGAGGACTTCAAGACAAGCACAGCATTACAGAAAGTCATGTAATCTATAATTCATTCACGGAATAGTACAGTATGTACTCAGGCATTTCTTCCATTGGACACATGGCATTCTTCTGAGATTAGCTCTCTACTATGGCATTTTAATTACTGGATATTCATTCATTCAAGAAAAAAAAAAACCACACACCCACAACTCCAAAAACCTCACAAAAACCTGGAAATCTTAGAATTATGTCATTAGGAGAGAAGTGTGGGAGATGTGTTACACAAGCTTTTCAAAGAAAAGCTCACCTTTTCCGACCTCTTCTATATATACTACTACATTTTAGCAATCTGAAGGAAGAAGCATGCTTCGCATTGGAACAGGAATGTAATTATTTCCCACAGTTACTGATGTTCTTCAAGCAAACTGGCAATATTTTGCCATTTTCAAAACCCATTCCATTGTTCCTTGAGAAAAACAATTAGCATTTAAAATAGTTCAAGGAGTACTTCCCATCAAAATGATGGCCTTTATACTATAGTAATGGAACAAGTAAAAACACATAAAGCAATACAGCTGGATAGACTTTACCCCGTCTCCTGCTTGTTACCTTGAATTTTATGTGGTCATCTTTGGCCACAGATCAGTAACAGAGGCAAGGTTACTCTCTACGTGATTCTAAATATAAAATCTCATCAAATATTTAAACCACTTATATTATCCCTAACACAAGGAACATCTCTTAACTTACTGGTGCAAAACTTCTTTATTAAATAAACAAGACTTAAAGCAACAGGATACATTACTGATTTTAAAATTGCAATGAACAACAGCAGTACCAATAACCCACTAAGGCTAGAAGTCTTTTTTTTTTTTTTTTTTTTTTTAAAAAAAAGAGTATTATCAATGACAAGATGTATGGTGCTCTTGATCGGATCAGATGAACTCACATAAACCTCATGCATTACACACGAATGCGCTGCAACCACGTCTCTTAACTGGTTGGAGAAGGGTGGCTGAAATGGTAGCCTCCATCGTACTAAAAGGTCCGGACTAGTGGACAGGAGTCTTAGATCTGCTGCTCCCACAGAGCACGGCCTTGGGAAGTTGGAGGCTAAAATACCTGGTCCATTTGTAAAAGGGAGAGCGTACCTTAAAATATTCTATCTGGGGCTACTGTAATGGGTAGTTAACAAATTTAAGGCATTTTGAACACATTGAAGGAGCCAGGCAGACATCAGACATTAACAGAGTATCAGTCATCACAGAGTAATGTCAGTGGGGAAGGACCTCTGGACATCATCTAGTCCAGCTCCCCATGGAAAGCAGCGCCAATCTCCAAGTCAGACTCAACCTCAAAGTTAGATCAGCTTGCTCAGGGTCTTAAGATGGTGAGTTTGAAGGAGTACGGCTTTTGATTTTATATCCACCTTCAGATGAAGTGTTGGAGATGATTATTAAAGAGAGGAATATGCAAAACAACAGACTACAGTTTTCAAAACCTGAAAGAATGTTTTATTAATTGCTCCTTACATTGTATAAGCCACTTTCTTCAGACTTAGTAGAACTACATTTGTTCTTCTTACGACATTTTATAGCAAACTATCAGCCTTGCTGAGCTTCTTACAAATATGTGTCAACATCAACTCTGAGCAATGATCCAGATCTTCTAACGAGGAAGCTGCTTTTGAGCTGGCAATTTCCCCTTGGAACACAACTCCTTAAATTCAAAACAAGCAGATACTATCCAAGACCACTGAGCCCTGTTAATTCACGTATCTGCATCTAATGTATAATTAAGGTTAAACCCCTTCAAGTGCTACCAAATGAGCAGCCTCTGATGCTTTATTTGAAGAATAAATTAAAACAGAATTACAAACATAAAACTAGACTCAAGTTGTTTTACTGCACGATGCTGTAAGTTAAGCTTACCTTTATGGTGTTCACCACTAAGTTTAAACATGTACAGAGACTCTGGTGCACTTAATTCCTTGAGATTGTTCTGTCTTTCAAACACTCACGGACAGTTCTTAGAGTATAATGGTCTTATTGAAAACCAAACATTGGAAAAACAAATACACAGGTTGAGAAGTAACAAAGTCATATGCCCCCCCAAAACCAGAATGAAACCATTCAAACGCATTTTTATACACACTGTTTTTACAACAAACCGAAATGCTGTGAAGGAGCCATTGTTTACTATGAATAGCAGACACACGTATTAAAGCCAACATACAAGATGTTTACTTGCAGATCAGACTCTGTGGAACTATTTATGTCTTCCACATCATATTTGCATATCTTTGATTTAAAGAACTATAATGGCTACAGTCAATTGCATACATTCAAATTTACTGTTATTAATTCTGCCGGAAGAAGATAACTACCTGTACAGGTACAGACACACCACACAGTCGTACATAAGATGCATTTAATTTTAGGCAGATGCTGTGAAAGAAATAAATATTCATATGTAACTCAACTCCTGATAAATCTGCAAATGAACCATCACAAATTAGACATAATCCAGTTCAAATGAGGTCTAAAAAAAATTTGCACCAAAGGAACACTCCAAACCCTGTAAGGTTTTTTTTTTTAGTTTAGCACACGAGTTTAAAATACAGCTGACTTAAAGACAACTTGTGCATTAGCCAATTTAAGCTTTGAACATAGAAAATAAAATTATGGCCAGACAGCTGGTGAAACCATAAAGCAGCATTGCTGGATCTCAAGATTTTATCACGAAGCTTTCCATACTGGCAATTTTCTTAGTTTTTCAGCTCCTGAAGTTGCTATAAGTGGGAATTTTAGAATTTCAACACGGGAAGAGGTAGACAA
The DNA here is from genome assembly GCA_008921705.1 of Burhinus oedicnemus. Classification (NCBI taxonomy): domain Eukaryota; kingdom Metazoa; phylum Chordata; class Aves; order Charadriiformes; family Burhinidae; genus Burhinus; species Burhinus oedicnemus. The sequence goes on from VFFE01007024.1 coordinate 287,694, forward strand.
GGGATATGCAAGAATACCTTTCCAGCTCCTGCAATTACAGGAAAAAAAACCTGAACAGGTGATTTACACAGAGCCTAAAGATTCAGAAAGAAGAAAAGTAATTTTTAAGATGAGGCATTTTGTAATCTTCAGATTCCTAAAAATTAATCTGGGTATTTTACATACTTGAGCCAGCAATATCGTGAAGTACTTACACAACTTTAAAAGCAGTGCAAGAGCAAAGGATTGTTTGCAAGCTATAAAAAAAGCCCTCAAAACAGTGCAGGAACACATACTCCAAGCACTAGCAATGCTCAAGGAAAACCGAGAAGGATTATTTCCTGCTACAACACCCAACGTAATCATGCTTTGTACATTTCCCTCTGCTTTCCACCACTAAGTTGCCCTTTTGCTAGCAGTCAGGGGTCCTACATCTAATTACAACAAAGGTTTTTAATTAAACCTCGAATATGCTTTAACGGCTTCTAACATGAGCTTGCCCTTGATGGTGCCACTTGAGGTGCTCTCCTTCAAGGGATGATGAAGTAAATCTCTTAAAACCATGGGCGAAGATGCCTTTTTCCTGTGTGTACTACAGCTTTTCACAGCTAGCTAGCTGCAAAGCTGCTTGCACCGGTATCAAGCTAAAAGAGCTTTCCCTGTGGGAGCTCCCCACTCTCTCCAAAATATACCGCTTGCTATATTCTTGATGTAGGAGGAAAGTGCACTTCAAATATTAAGGCAAGCACACAAAACGGTCTCGAATATGAGCCAAATCCAACTTGATGAACTTGCTGGGAGCCTTCCCGTTGACTTTAATGGGAATTGTAACGCACTCACAGAAGGCGAATGGAGAACAGTACAGTCTCTCGTATTTCAGGTCTCCTCCAAGTGCATCATTGTGTGCCAAACATGAGCAAAATGGAAGGTTTATTCCAGCCACCTCAAATAAAACAATCATTCACTTCTTTCCCAGTAGCTTGTGAAACCTGGCTCCGCTGGACTGGAAAGTATCTAAGGAAAATGAGTAAAGCTCATTCAAGGAACTTGAATAAAACTGGACAGGCAGGAATTTTTGCACGGGCTAGAAGAAAGCACCAGGAGAGGGCAAATTTTCAGGACACAGTATCCAACAAAACTACATTTCATTCCTATCCATCCTCACCCATTCATCTTCCACCTTCCCATAAACAGACAGGTGACCAATAAAGCAACGGGGACTGTCTTTTTATGCTCTTCCATAAGCTGTCCTGCTTTCTTAACATCCCACTTTATGTGTGTGTGTGTGTACACACGCATGCGTGGGGGGGGGAGATGGATTGAGGGGGGAGCCCAATAAAGCGTGTGAGGAGGTGGGAGGGGGGGGATTTGGAGCAGGTTCTCATTCAAGCCATCTGAAAAGTCTTTCTGCAATCAAGGGGATACTATTTCAGGAGACAGGGAGAAGGGGCAAAGGATTCACGTTGCTAAGGAGACACATAGAAGCTGACATTCCTACATAAATTTCCATTTATACTGGGGAAGGAAAAGAAAGCTCTCCAAAGTTTGTGTAGATGCCCTGGTAACTGATTGAAACCGACATTTCTTTACAAGTCATTTTGGCATTACGTGATTTAAAACAAAACCCCAAACAACATTCAAACCCTCAAATATTACTCCACGCAATGACAGAAAAAAAAAAAATATCACAGCAGTAAAGGAACCTGTGCAATTTCCACTCAAGCAGAGATCAGTTACTTCCCAGAACCTATACAAGGATTTCAGAGAAGCAAGGAAAAAGGAAAGCATCTAGAATATACAGTCAGCTCTCTTTCCCAAAACAAATATCTTGTCCCTGTATGATTTACCCAACTGGAGAGCACAGCGATCCAAATGGATGATTTAGCAACGCAAGCGTGTGTGGGGGCAGGACAGGGATGGGGATGAAAATGGGGGGTGTGTGGGGGGGAGAGGCTGGATGCATTTGTCACTGTTTCTACTGGGACTCCAGAAGTTGCTATCAGGCATAAAGTAAATAAAACAACCCACAAAAACCTAAACAATTATGGTACCACAAAAGAATTTACTGAAAAATATTCAACAGGCAGCTTGTTTGTATCATTCACAACCCGTTGTTTAAGTACTCCAAGCAATAATGAAACGACATGAAAAAAAAAAAATAATAGTCTACGACCAAAGACCTAGAAAGCTGAAGAACGAATGAGCATCAAGAAATCAAAACAGGGAGCGTGGCAAGAAGGCAAAGGAGTACGAAAGGCGATGGAAGAGCAGTACTTGCTAGAGACAGACGCACACCAGCACAGCCAGGGGGACGAGAGACAGCCGGCGGGCAGCGTCCTCACTCGGGACAAAATCGCAATCGCTTTTGCTGAGGAAGCCCCAACTTTCCAAGACTAGTGACATCGGGGGATGGGGAGGGAAATGATAAGATCCTTGATCCCCAACAGCTTCTCACTGTACGCGAACAACTGCCACTCGGAAAAAATCATCAAAACTAGTCCAAACGCGGGATGTTTTGTGAAAACACACTCAAAGGCAGATACGAAACCAGCCACCCCTTTCGCCCACAGAAGCCAACCTCAGGGCTCTCCCGCACCGTCTCGCAGGCAGAGGGACGAGCCGAGCAGGGACCCTCGGTCCTTCCTTCCTTCCGTGCCCCCCACCCCACACCCCCCAGCACACGCCATGTACAGAGACCGCCGCCGCCTTCGCCCCAACCCGCAAGGCGGGGAAAAGCGGGGCCGGGGCCGCGCAACCCGGGGAGGGCAAGCGCCGCCACCGGGGAGGCAGGGAGGAGGATGAGGAGGGACGAAGCGGCTCGGGAACGGGAGGAGCGCGGAGGGCGGGAGGACAAAGGTGCCGGGGCGGGGAGCCGGGCGGAGGCGCGGGGCGGCAGCGGGCGAGGCGAGGAGCCTGGAGGGGGAGCGGTGGGTGGCCGGGCAGGGCGCTGGGCACCGCTCCGGTCCGGGGAGGGGGGAGCTGGCCCCGGGAAGAGGCTAGGAC